>JAAAKB020240075.1:0-11279 GCA_010014835.2 Apostichopus leukothele | reverse complement strand
GTTGTTTTAATATATGTTATATCAGTACCGTGATAGACAGTTAAATGCCCCATTCTTAATGAGGCCGCTTTATCACTGCTTCAATTAGTTTCAACCACTATTCCAGTCGATAAAGAAAACTCCTACGTCCACGTTTACTTGAAAACGTTTATGAAAACAATACATGTAAGCCTCGTTGAATGTTAAAGTAATTGTATATAGCCACGTGCGTATGTGAGTATATAATTATGTATAGGCCTGTACCATTTCTGGTGGGCTGGGTGCGTAGCCGAGGGGAACATGAAATAATGAGTAATAATGATACGTTGTTCGTGAAATAAATTCCCCTCCTCCCCCTCCCCTCTCCTTCCGTACCCCTCGTCACACCCTTTATCCAAAGACGTCATATCCCATCAGACAACAACTGTATGGACCTAAACATTGTTTTTCAAAACTGATGACGCCATGCATTTGAAATATTGACTGCAGCTGTAGTGGATGGTACGGTGAAACTGCAAATGCTCTTAAAAATTCGATTGACTTTTTGCTATCCATGACGCCCCTGTATACGTATGTACACACCGTTCTATGTTAGTGTAGGTTTTTTATATAATTCTTCTTATGTGTGCTGATACTACACGGATCCTAAGTACCACTGATGCCTTTTAATTACAGGTGAATAGACAAATTAAGTATCAACGGGGCTCAGTGTTTGATAGGATGTGTCGATAACACAGATTTGAAGAGGTTGCGGAAACAGATGTATTGAAAATCACGAGAATAACTTAAGGACATATAGAGATCAAAGGAAGGTATAGTTAGTAGCAATTTGCTCTTTTTTAACCAACACCCCAGCTTGTTCGTGTGGCGGCACCATCTAAGGGATCAACTTATTTACATAGCGTGTTGTTGACAGCTTGGCTTATGTGATAGATCTGTGGATTTCATTAGGTTATCCATTTGCCAGGGATTCGACTCAACGGGATGAAATTCAAAGATAATTAAGTACACTAACCTCTTTGCTTTTCTTTTCTTGTTTTTTTATAGATTTTATATGATGTTGACTTTCCCTCCATTTTATTGGTAGGGTGCTATACGGTCCGCCAGGTCCGCTTGAAGTATAGTGTGACGATTCTATGAACCACGGAGTGTGTACTAACGAACAAAGCAGACAGTAAAATACTTTTTTTACTGGTTGGCAAGTATTTACGAACTTTTTATAAATGCGGTCGAAGGCGTATAGATTTCCTCATACCATGGAAACCTTACCCTTATGCTTGCTTATACAGTGGAGTAACCTTACCTTACAAACAAGTCAATATAAATTTGTTCGAGCTAATAGCATATAAACGTGAAGGTATCAAGCTACGCTCTCCTCTATATTACAATAACATTTCATATTAAAGTGAAATTGTAACTTGTGGAAATTTTAATTTTAAACAGTTGGCAACGCTTGATTTCATTATTTTTATTGAAGATTGGCTTACATCTTGGTTTGAACCTGCACCCCTCCCTACCCCTCCCTATGAAAAAATAGAAAGCAAAAAGAAACGAAAAGAAGAGACCAAACAACATTGTGTAAAGAGTGAACAACATGTGTTGAAAACATGTTGGGCTTGTCCGTCCGTTACAACCAACAAGTATATCTTTACTAATAAATATCTCCAGATCTTTATTTTTTCTTTGAGCCCGTTTATTTTAGTCTTCAAGACTATAACTGTAGCTTACATTGGACCCTACAAAGTCAAGATAGAACCACTAGCGATACCCGATAGTACACTGAAATTCTGCATAGCCCCGTTAAGATATACTAGGTCCCACTTTGGGCCCAGCGTGTTGACCCACGCTAGCCCATTCAGATATATACTGTAGTCCCAAAAAAATGCCCAACTACATTGCCCACATACATGCCACATGCATACATACATGTGCCCAACATACATTTGATATATTTCATTAATGTTTGCATTTGTGTTAAAGAACAACTTTATAGGCAAACATATTTCTATGCCACTTTTGACCTTTGACCTTTAAACATCTGAAGCTCATCCATTAAAGTGGCTGAATTGCTAAGTCTAAAGTCATCCTTTACTATTATTAGGAAAAGAAAAAAAAGAATTGTGTTAACATATGCATGGAACATCTGAAACACCCTGTATCCAGACTTTTTTTTTCTGTAGGTGCCCAAAATGTGATTTGCACTTCACTTTAATAAATATGTAACGTTTTTTTTTATAAGGTTATTTGTAGTTTTGTCCAAGAGTGCTCGTACATTTGTCAGTTACGTCAAGAATTATTTTGGAAATAAGAAACTAAATTGATTAATTTGACGGTTTGTACCAGATCTGGCCGAATGACTCAGCAACGTCATGTAGTGTATCCTTATTTAGGAAGGCTGTGTTTGGGGACATGAACTGTCCCTCCTGCCCCAATGGTGCAACTTTCCATACCCCCCCCCCTCCCTCACACACGCCCATTCCTATGATTCTGTTTCGTCAGCGACGAGTATATTAGGTGTAAAGGAAGTCATTGATCAAAATTGGAATATTTACTGCTAATCTGTAAATTGGGCGGTGGTCATGTGGCTTATCAGCTCTCCTGATGTATATCCGTTCGTAGGTCCGTTTAAGACAAACAGTGCCCTTATCGTTTGCTGTTTACTCTAAACTACATGTCGACTCTATGGCAAATAAACTGCAAAGAAGGGTGGTGGGTAGGGGTAAACAAACTTTGCCGAACTTTTGACCTGGTCACTAGTTTCATGGCATGTGTAGCTCTTGCCAAACCTACGAGCATGAAACCATGTTCAAATATTGATAGTGAAGAATATTAACATAACATCAGATGAAATAACTGCATATCCTTGTTACAGTGTGTGTCATTGTATATGAAACTTTATCAGATTATTAACATATAGTGTATTTGTGTAATATCCGATAAACCATCCTCACACATTAAAATTTAAAACTACAAACAGTTTATGTATCATTATTACAGTATTCGTCACATCAAATCTTCAAATATTTCCGATGTATCATGCATAGCACAAACGCTATAACAAATGTAGCATCATTACAGTGTGTTATGGCACAAACTCTATATAGGCCTATACCAGATATATCTTTCTACAGTGTGTATTCTAGCATTAATCCAATATGCCAGATATATATCATCATTAAAGTGTGTGCTATAGCCGAAAAACCTATACCAGATACACTATCACTACAGTGTGTGATATAGCCGAAAACTTATACGAGATATAGTATATTACAGTCTGTGCTATAGCCGAAAACCTATCCAGATATATCATCATTACACTGTGCGCTATAGCCGAAAACATATACCAGATACACCATCATTACAGTGTGTGCTATAGCCGAAAACCTATACGAGATATAGTATATTACAGTGTGTGCTATAGCCGAAAACCTGTACCAGATACACCATCATTACAGTGTGTGCTAAAGCGTAATAACTACACCAGATATATCATCATTACAGTGTGTACTATAGCCTTAAATCTATAATTCGGAATTGGGTTATTATAATCACGGTGTTTAGTATGGCACTAACGTACCAGACTTACCATCATTACAGTGTGTGTCATAGTTTTTAATGATATAACAGATATATGCTCATTACAGTGTGTGCTATAGCATAAATGATATACCAGATCTATGTTCATTACAGTGTGTGCTATAGCATAAATGATTTACCAGATCTATGCTAATTACAGTGTGTGTCACTCTATCATCCATAGCAGATACCTATACATGATCACTACAAACTGAAATTACATAAAAGCTATAACAATACTATATCATCATACGTACATGCGTGTAAAAGGTATTAAACTTTAACATCGATATGATCATTACAGCACAAGTTATATCATTAACCATATATAACACATCTACATCATCAGTGCACTGGTACTTTTACATCTTCATAAGATGAATCAACATCATTACTTGAACGTATCTTTAGTTTCTTACTTATTAAAGTTGCTGTACTTTAATAATGACTTTTGTTTAAACAAAAAATTATCATAGCATAAAGCTAAATATGAACGGATATTAATCTTTCTAGTACAACGGAATGAGGGTGGGGATGTATGGGGGGTTACACGCAATAGCTATCAAAGGGCAAGGTATGTGTTGCACGAAAGGAAATGCGGGTATATATAGTGCAAATCATACCGTCATTCGTTAAGTAATCTGGTTTCGTAGAACCCATTATGTATGTATTTGTATTATTGTATGTATTTGAAATATACCAAAAGCAGCATAGCGTATGTAAATGTCTGAACTTCGTTAGACTGCGCTCCTTATAAGGTACTCTCTCTCTCTTTATTTTCACCAAATTTTAGTTTGCTGCAAATTGGTAAAGTTTCTGGTAGTATTTTACTACAAATTATTTTCAGGTTTTGAGGAAGCTATAAGAATGAAAATGCAATACATTTTTATTTTATTTTTTGCGGCTAGTTTTTGGTGATGCTAGCTTAAGTGGGGAAAGGGGAGAGGGGGTGGGTGGTCTTATAATAATTACATCTGATGGTGAGCTTACTGTGGTGTAGGTTCTAACGGTTTGTAATCGCGTGTATATAAGCAGCGCGAACTAGAAGAATGGCGATCTACAATGCCGTAAGTTCCATCCCAGTACAGGCTTTCTGCATGGAGCTAAACCAGCAGAAGAAAGAATACCTGTTTGTTGCCCCTTCATATGTAAAATATCAATACATACATGATAAAGAGAGTTATTAGGATAATATATATAGGATATCTTTCTGTCGAGTTAGAAGTCAGCTAAAAAGAAAGAAAAGTCAAAACCACAAACTGTTATCAATAAAAATCCATCTGCACAATGACATCAAGTCCAATAATCAAATTATCTGAAAATAATTTATCTCATATCATTTTGTTTTTAAAAGTTTGGATATCAAATGACCATTTGAGTGATTCGCTTCAGTGTTTGATTTACTTTAGCACCAATTTTGACCTGGCGATGATCCCTGCGACGGCAGGTGTTAGCCCATATTAGATGACTTCTGTGTATCTCAGGTGTGTTACAACCGGAATATATATCTATCTATATACATATAGATGTGTTTATCAGTTTGAATAATCACTCATTTGGGTACACACTCATCACTCTCCTAGCAAATGATTAATTTGTTTCTTCACGATTCACGAAAAAAATATAACCTCTGAAATATGATGGCGGTGGATTTCCTCTGAACGGAAATAGAATAAGTGATCAAAGAGCCGCCGACAGGACTTAATGATGATGGGGGTGCGGTAACGAGAAAAGTGAATGAAGTCAAATGTAATGAGAGGAAAGAGACAGGGAGGGAGAGAGAGACAGACAGAATGAGGTTGTTGTGCTGTATGTAAAATGTGAGGCTGAAGGCATCATGGGAAAAATTTGACTGAAAAAGAATGTTTGTGATTTACGAGCAATATTTCATATCGCTATGTATATGCTACCAAGGAGTGCAACCTAGATTACTAGAAGAGTCTTCAAAGCCCTCTATTGGTTTACAGGATAGCTGCAGGAACAAAACTAATTTTTAATGAGATACAGACCGTTAAAAGTCAATACTATATACCAGTCCACGTTGTATTTCGTTATATACCACTTTTGATTCTTGAGAAACGACGGCCCCCTTTAAACATCTGAGGATGAAAGTGGCTGGACTATAAGACTAACGCATAGACCATTGAGTCAGCCTCCTCAGATGCAGAACATATGAACAACTCAATTGGTAACCATAAGACTATATGGTCTTAACTCTTAAATAACATGATTATAATGCGTTACGAACATTGGACGATTGGTATTTGAATGTTGCCCAAGGATACCCTGTTGTTCATATGGCTTTTAAAAAATATGCGAAAAACATATTTAACGTTCTGTAGCATAAAACTTTTTCTTTCTGTATATTACCATAGAGATAAACCAAAACTTTTGTTCCTCATCAGCCATTTTGTTGATGACGTCATTCATTTGCCGGAAAGATTCACTTTATTTGGAAGAGTGTATTGCGCAATAACCTGTGATGTCATTCACGGACTACACCAACAGCTGTCTTTGTTTTGCTATTAAAATTGAAATGATTATATATGACCTGCAGGAAAAATAATTCAATTGTCTGACGTCATATCATTTTATGTTGGAAATGTGTGATCACGTGACTTCATCACAACAAAACAGTGATTTTCAATTATGTAGGGGCTCTCATTGCATCCGTGAAAAATAATGGAAAACAAAGGGCAAGTTTGAGATGGTATCCATGCATTACGTCACAAATGATTGCGCAATGTACTTACCTGACTAACATGAATAAATTTCAAAATTTTGTATCTCAGCAACAGATCGAGCTATCAAGATGACAGTTGGATCAAAATGTTTCTTGTTTCTTGTTGTGTGATTATAGTTTTTGTTATTGAAATTTTAGACTTTATCTCTTGAACCTTCTTCGTTTTTGGCGGGAAAATACTTTCGATGTGGCATTGGTTTTATCAATTACAATTCTTATATTTTGAATAAGTACATTGTAGGTTTGGAAAACTTTGCCTCCCGACCTGCCAAAATCGAAGAAGTGTTTTAAAGATACAAATATCACGTGGTGTATACGGGCCAAATTCCTGTCACCTTTATTTACTAACCCTAAGCGCCATAAACTCAAATTCCTTCTTTCAACCGTATAACCCTTCAGATATTAATTAAGAGTGCATTAATTTCTCAGACGTAATAACAAGCTCTTAAATAGAAACAAAGCCCTGCCTAGAACCAAAGACACACAAACATTCACGGTTGTACTAAATCAACCCAAATTCTTGCCGCCAAGTGACAGTTTCATGCTTCTCCAAACTCAATCATGTATCTTTTTTATTTGACGACAGAAAACAACAAAACAAAACAAGAACTATGCGTCTCTTCACGGATTCTGTCACCGAGAAAGTTATATATTGTGAGAGCTATTATAAATTAACATAGAAGGTAATCTTACTTTTTAATGTGTTGACCTAACTCCATAAATTTACCTTCCATTAAATATTTATTTTCAAATGATCTCGAGTCGCCTGAAGGTCTTCATAAATTAAAAGAAAAAAGAATGCAAAAGTATTTCATGTATATTAAAATGTGAACATTTACTAACATAATAAACAGTACCAAATAAATACACACAAACGCACACACACACACACACATACATAAACAAAAGAGAAATCGAGTTGATGACTATTCCATTGATATTTCGAGGTTAACATATCGTTTTATTATTAATTATTAATTATTACTTATGTCATTAATTATTTATGCATAAAGTGGAGATATGTAGCAGCGTCTTTAACTGTCGGTCTATAAATAATACCAGTAATGAGATAGCGGTTACATTTGTATTAATTTGTATTCTGCCGTTAAAGTTGCATGATCAAACCAAACTGAATTTTTCAACGGATGTCGAGTTTGGTGACTTGCTGCAATGGAGTTTATCCTGACAGAATGACCGATGTCGCTACTGTTTATTCCCGGAAGAAAGCTCGGTGTTGTCAGTTAAATCTGTAGCCTATTTTGAGTTGAAAAGAAGAGAAAAAGAAAAAGTTCTTTGCGCATTGTTTATGTGATATGCTATAGACAGGCAGGATGGATGGGTTTGGATAGATAGATCGATAGATAGATAGACAGACAGACAGATAGACAGACAGACAGATAGACATACAGACATACGACAGACGGGCAGACATACAGACAGATGGATTGGTAGGTAGGTAGAACGGAACAAATCATGTTTTCATATTCCTTCATCCTGTCATACGCAAACATCGATTATTAGATCAACACCCTTAATGGCCTCATATATCTGTCTGACAGGTTAATAATGTATATTCCTACTTGGTGTCACACTTCGCAGCAGCTATATACAAGATTTAGGTGCTACGTCACAGCGATTTCTACGAATCTACATTATATATTCCTTTAAGATAAACTCCATTCCTTTTGCAGAGTGGAAGCCAAATTTAGTCACCAAAAAAAAAAAAAAGACAAAAGTTGTCGTAGCCGTTGATGAATCAAACTGATAATACAACAATGTTTTTTATTCCTCTTTGTTCCAACCTCTAATGTCTTTTTCCTGGGAGCATGTCAATAATACGTCTCTCATATGCACGTTCGATCATGCGCGCGTCCACTTATGTAGATTACAACGATAATAAAACATATTTACATGACGTGAAGAATGACTGATGGCGAACTCCTCGCTTCGGGCGTAAGATAATTGACTTCAGGTGCTAATGGAATGTTGTTATCGATAGCTAACACACCTTGAAACTTGATAGTCAACCCCTAACAGTAATTAGTATGTCTGTGCTTCGTCATACGAACAAGGCAAGAATAATTTTCTTTTTCTTTTTTGCGTGTGTGTGTGTGTGGCAATAACAAGCTTCTTGAATTGAGTGCCAGGTAAAGAGGTTTTTGATGAAATAGGCTGCGTATGAATCAGCGTGAATACCTTCTGTCACATGTAACGACAGCTCCTACAGTTTGATGGTAATAAATATAAATGACACAGTTTGAGTAAAGAAGACTATAGAACACGCTGGCGGAGTGTTTAGACTCAATCAATCAGACGTTTGGTTTATAACAACCTACTTTCTTAGGGATGAGATTTATTTTATCATGAACAGTCATTCGTCACTAATGAATATAATTGTTTGATACGAATGTATAAACTAAATAGACAAAAGAAAAATTGTAGACTGGAAAAGACAGGAAAGGAAAAAAAAACAAACAAGATAAATTGAGACAAGACAAGAAAGCGACAAGGCAAGGCAAGAATAATATTAATAATAATTTTAAAAAAGACGAGACACTATGAGACAATCCTTGCAGAGAATAGACAAGTAAAGACAAGGTAAGAAGACAAAAGACAGGACAAGTAGACACAAGTGAAAACCGAAGCAAGTTAAAGCAAGTAAAGGCTAAACAAAACATGACTATATGTCAGCACAAAGACGTACAGGATATAGTCACGATAATTGCTACTGAGGCGAGGTTAGGCTAGGTTAGGCTAGGCCTTACGGTGAGAGGCTATATGAGGCGATGCTGGGCAGGGCAGGGCATGATTAGAACGGAATAGACTATAGATTAGAATAAAATAAAATAGACACAGTGACATGAGACATAAACTATAAGGGGCAAAGGCAAAAGCTATGAAACAGAACTGTTTACGAACAAAGATATGCGCAATCTACATTTACTGTGTTTGCCCAAGTACAACTGCAGTGAGTTACATACTGATTGCTGTTGTCACCTCTGTAGTTGACGTATACGCCTTTATTGTTGCTTACGTTAAAGATCGTCGACCGCGACAATATTCCTACGCTCACTTACGTTCATACCATTTTGGCAATGGTTAACCTACTGCATATTTCTCCTCTGAACAAATAACTTTTACAATCGAAATGTTAGCGAATATATTTTAGTAATGGAATGATGCATGAATCATCGCTGCGAATTATAGGTATCGCTTACCAGTTATATTTCTGAGCACTTCCGTTGGGTCTCTTTTATTTATCGCGTAAATAAGAGAGACGTTATCCTTCGTGATCGGTTCGGTGCTTGACGAGAATTTAATTTACTCTCATTGCGAAAAGAAATCAATACATTCCTCAAAGTATGTTGTATGAAATGATTATATGGACTCCGCACGGAGAGAAATGGTGATCGACGGAGGTGAAATCAAACTGCCTCCCCAAACCCCTCCTCATGCCCTCCCATCTCCAAAGACATAAAAGAAAATTTAGGAACGATTTCGATGAAATACTCAAGCAGATTGATTTCTTACTAACTATATTTTTGTTCCTAACACTCAATTTCTGAACTATTGTACACTAGTGTGTTATTAAGCGACCTTTACCGAAATGACGGAAGTCGAGAAGGAATGATTTGCGCCCTCTAAAGTAGTTCCGTACCTTCTAACAATACCAGCAAGGATCCCGTCAAAAATCATGTTATGAAAAACTATACCTCAACTTAGTATAAATACGTATTAAATTTAAGTTACAACCTAAAGAGATAATATCCATATATTCTATGCGGATCTCTGTTTTTCGAAATTTCGTGCTAGATAACCAGTGCTATGGTCGAATAAACAAAGGCGGTGACGTTATAGAGGCAATGCAAGCTATAGCATCTGGGAGTTCGTGGGTTCGATCCATGGTCGGCCAAATAATAAAGTGGTGGTGTTTTCACCCATTGGAAATCATGAAGTGGTCTACCAAGTTGTCAAAACTTCGTATGATCTGAAAACTGTAATTTGGATGGCCACCAGACGTGAAGTGTAAGTAATAGGCCATTCAACTTCTCCCACATAATTATATACACATGCGGCGTAACATATAACTGCGTTCCAGGCCAATGATTACCGTACTGCTACTACTGTTATTATTACGACATGATAAACCCGTGTAGCCTAGGCCTCATATATTATATACGGACGTATTAAACATTAGAATACTTCAATAACTCTATAGCCTGCCTATACTGACCCTTATAGGGGTTCAGATCAATCATTCGTCTTGTAAATTAATTTCCAATCTCCCCATATTGATGACCTATCAAAATTGCTTTTAATATTTTGCTGTTTTTTGTTGTTGTTTAGTTATATACTTGAAAGCCATGTCACGTCTGGTCACACAATTTAATATCTTGATCCATGTGCGTGTGTATAACAGCTATAGTGTTTTACATCCTATATAATCATATATATATATATTCATATAGCCTATATGTCCCAGTCTGTGAGTAGTGTGGCCATTATAATACACTAGTCTACCTTTTCATGTAGTATACTGCAGGCCGCCTGTCGAGTTGAGGGTTTCAAACCCTTTCTGATCACCATAGGTATTAATGGAATCTACACAAAACAATTCCAAGAATTATGCACACCTTTGCAAGTTGATAGATACGAGAGAAGCACATGAACGCTGTATATAGCTATGTCAGTAATTTGTAGAGGTATGTGTGGGCAGACATATCTGTTAATATCTGTTGGACACCGTCCGTGTTGAACATTGCTACCAGTTCGTTGTGTACTCTTTCTGTACTTGAAGTACGAGTACAACAGTATTAGTAATAACACAAGACGAATACAAGTACTCGTACTCTCTCTCTCTCTATATATATATATCCTATATATATATATATCCTATATATATCCTATATATATCCTATATATAGCCTATATATATATAGCCTATATATATTGGCTATATATATAGGCTATATATATATAT
>JAAAKB020239964.1:0-11281 GCA_010014835.2 Apostichopus leukothele | reverse complement strand
GGGAAGTCCCCCAGGGGACACGTGGCTGTGGTGCACTGTTGTGCCCCAGGAGAGATTGTTTGAATTGTGCACACTTTAGTGTGTAGGTGTGACAAGTTACCAATGACCAGGGTTAATTGTAAAGTGCATAGAACTTGTGGATTATGCGCTATATAAATAACGGCGTAATAATAATAATAACAACTACACAGACTATTGTAGATTGTGTTACCGAATGGGTAAAAATGAGAGACATAGACATGTATGCAGGGAATCATTTATCCAGTATGGCAGCGCAAAATGATATAACAACTGGTTAAGATGCTTTACAAGTACAAATATGTATAGCAGTGTTGCTACACAGGAACTAAAGTATTCAATTAGAGAAAATAATTGGTTCCTTGGATATTACTACACACAATTTGAGTGCTAAATTATTCCCTGGTCTGCATTGAGTGAGATTTTCATAGCAACACACACAGATTTATGATGCAATTCTCTAAGGTTTGAAATTAATGAGAATTGTGTAACTGCTGCCATTGTTTATAGTGCTTGTCAAGTTTGGACTGAAACAATCAAAGAACACATCAAGATTAGTTCATTTTTAACTTTTTTCAAATCACAATATCTACTGTATTCAGTTAGGGGTAAAGTGATCAACAATTGTAATGGGGATAATCATTCAAGAGCATTTTAGGACTGTTCACAACCGTATCGTGTTCATATGCCCATAAGCTGGTGTTACAATTATTATAAAAAGACAACCTGGGTGTGTTATATTTAAAGATTCTAGGAAAATGATTAGTGTGGACTGATTAGTAGTACTAGGAATACAGACCAGTAGGGTTAGGGTATTAGTAGTAGTAGTAGTAGTAGTAGTAGCAGTAGTAGCAGTAGTAGCAGTAGCAGCAGTAGTAGTTGTAGTAGTTGTAGTAGTAGTAGTAGTAGTAGTAGTAGTAGTAGTAATAGTAGCAGTAGTAGTAGTAGTATTAGTAGTAGTAGCCGTAGCAGCAGTAGCAGTAGTAGTAGTTGTAGTAGTTGTAGTAGTAGTAGTAGTACATTTATTTGGAGTAAACATTCATGTAGTTAATGATCTAATGTTGTTCATCGAGAAGCCACACCAAAGAGCACAAATATGTTTACAAGGTTAACATGTCGGATGTGGTTTCAAAGCAATAACGATTATTGTTAATGCTTAGTAATTATACTGTAACAAACATCTAGGTTAACATGTCGGATGTGGTTTCAAAGCAATAACGATTATTGTTGATGCTTAGTAATTATACTGTAACAAGCTAAGCATTGGAAAACTTTTCTTTTTAGGCTTGAGTATGGGCATTAATCTTATTTGTTGTTTTATTCACATTACTGTGCCGATTTTTATGTATATGTATATTTTTATTTTTATTTTCTTTATTGTGGTTCATAACCCTGTTTTTTATCATTTTTTTAGGTTTAGTTCTGTTGTGATTACTTAAGGTTTTCTTAAGTTTGGTAATTTTATATTCCAGGTATTGGTTCTTTTGTACAGTGTTCTTGAGCATGTTTTATTTCATGATAACAGCACTCTAATATATGGTATAATACTTAGTAATTCTACTGTAACAAACATCGAGGTTAACATGTCAGCTGTGGTTTCAAAGCAATAACGATTATTGTTAATGCTTAGTAATTATACTGTAACAAACATCAAGGTTAACATGTCGGCTGTGGTTTCAAAGCAATAACGATTATTGTTAATGCTTATTAATTATACTGTAACAAACATCAAGGTTAAAATGTCGGCTGTTGTTTCAAAGCATTGGAGTGTTAGCTCAGTGGTTAACGCCGGTGCCTTTCAATCATAAGGTCCCCGGTTCGAGTCACTCCATGATTAATGTATGTCGTCTAGTTACAGAGTTGTTGACAATTCATAATCATGGACGTTAAATATGAATGTAAGAGACTGACTTCGGTCGGCTTGCGGCTTTGATAGGCCAATGAGGCTTCTTCGCCAGTTCCTGCTTGCAGGAGGATCTAATATACATACACATACATACAAAGCAATAACAATTATTGTTAATGCTTAGTAATAATACTGTAACAAACATCAAGGTTAACATGTCGGATGTGGTTTCAATGCAATATCGATTATTGTTAATTATGCTTATTAATTATACTGTAACAAACATACACTCTCAGTCATTGTATTCTTTCATTGTTTTCAGACATTGCCAATTCTCTTTCAATCAATGGCTAACATCATCAATTGTAAGACTATGGCTGAGGTGCTCGGTATGGCCAAGAACATGACGGAGAACACTGCACTGCCCAACCAAGGGCTACCAAATGTCACTGGTGCTATTCAACACAAAGTAAGTGAATGTTAGTTCCAGTGTTACCATAACTCCTCTGAAACTGCATTAAAGGCATTGAAGACTCGCCCCAAACCGTGTGCGGCCATCTGAAAAAGTTAACATGCTGTTGCTTGCAAGTGACGCTTTGTTCGTGTCGCTACAAAATGCAGACAGTAATGAAACGTGATATGTTGTTATCTTTAGCTGGACCTGAGATGTCCATCGCTGTATCGTTTGTATACTGTGCTGTGGGTATTGGCCAAGCTGTATGTACTGACTGTACAATTACCGACGGTAGCAAGCTGTGTGTGTATTTTCTGGTATGGATGGTGGTGTTTAACACTGATGTTACACCTCATTCGAAACTAGGTCAAATTACCGGCATTAGACGTTTCTTTTGGCGCGAGTCTTCACACCCTTTAAGTTTGTTAAGTAAGGCAGTAGGCTGTTTCATATGTATGTTTAGAAGGGGAAGGGGAAGCAGTGAACATGGTGGGAGTGATGGGAGTGGGGAGGAGTTGAGTGAGGAACAGAGAAAACAAACTTGAAGGGGTGGCAAGAAACAACTTATGTTGGAATTGTTGCAAGGGTGTGGCTTTATTGAAATCATTTCTTATCTTCTGGTATATTACAATCAGTCTGTTTAGAGACAATGTTCTATAGACAGTACCTCACTAAAAGAGGTTTGTATACACATAAATGAGTCTCTGACCTATGCAATAGAGTTTGTCCTATACAGTAACTCACTAAAAGAGAGGTTTCTAATTCCCTTGAACTGAGTCTATGACCTATGCACTAGAGTTTGTCCTATACAGTTACTCACTAAAAGAGAGGTTTCTAATACCCTTGAACTGAGTCTATACACTAAAGTACTATACTGGCTATATATTTCTCAATCTCTGTCCATCACACTTGATGTTACTTCTTTTGTGGAGAATTTGTATCAAGAAATAGCTGATCATAGAATTTAAGACTGCTATGAACAATTAATTAGAAAGTTATTCATAGAGAAAGCAAGTCTAACAAATGTTTTAGCAAGCGTGCAAAAATTACATGTTTGGACAATTGTTGACAGGACCGTACCCAACCCCACTAAGTGGAGGTCTTGCCAGCTTGTAGGAGTCGCTAGGAGGAGATAAGGGTAAACAGTTGATAAGGGAATTCAGCATACTAGGTTGAGGAAGACGGAAGTTATTTTTGCAAATTTTCACGTTCTTGAGCTATTCAGGGATATTTTCTCAATGAATTTCGGCTAAAGAATTCCATGTGATGTTGTAGTTCGGTGACTATTTGGGTTGTTTTTTCGTACAGTTTGGACTCTCTGTCATCCTGTGTGCCCTCAGCCGTGCTGAGGCACTTTTCTCAAGTACAACTGCCAAAGACTTGGACCCAGCTATTATACAAGAATGGTAAGTACAAGCTTTCTATTTAATACTCAAGAGGCTTACTAGTTATGTTATGTTATCTCAAACTCATCATTTATCATCTGTGAATTCTTCTTACTAATCAACTACATCCTCTTCAAATAGTACAAAGATTAAATGATTGAGACAAGGTGGGCTCTGTGGTTCCCATTTTCAGAACTGCTTTCTCTAGGTTCCTACCATGATATGATTTTAAATAAGAGGTGACAGTGTCTTAGTAAACAGACATGGATGTAACAGGGCAAAATGTGCACTGACTTTATTGTGCATAGCTTTGTATGTGGATATAATAACAAGTGCTTATAACGAAGGACTTTGTTATGTATGTACACTAGCACCATATGTACCCCAACTTCATATGAACACAAGACTAAATGCATACACTAACTTTGTTATGTATGTACACTAGCACAATATGTACCCCAACTTCATATGAACACTGACTACATGCATACACTAAGTTTGTGTCTACTCTGACTTTGTTATGTATGTACAATAGCACCAAATGTACCCCAACTTCATATGAACACTGACTACATGCATACACTTAGTTTGTGTCTACTCTGACTTTGTTATGTATATACACTAGCACCATTTATACACCAACTTCATATAAACTTTGACCACATGCATACACTTAGTTTGTGTCTACTCTGACTTTGTTATGTATGTACACTAGCACCATATGTACCCAACTTCATATGAACACAGACTAAATTCATACACTAAGTTTGTTATGTATGTACACTAGCACCATATGTACCCCAACTTCATGTGAACACTGACTACATGCATACACTTAGTTTGTGTCTACTCTGACTTTGTTATGTATGTACACTAGCACCATTTATACCCCAACTTCATATGAACACTGACTACATGCATACACTAATTTGTGTCTACTCTGACTTTGTTATGTATGTGTACTAGCACCATATGTACACCAACTTCATATGAACACTGACTACATGCATACACTTAGTTTTGGGTCTACTCGGACTTTGTTATGTATGTACACTAGCACCATATGTACCCAAACTTGATATGAATACAGACTGCAAGCATACACTGTGTTTGCTGGTTTCATATCACCACCTTCTTCATGTGTGCACAGACTTCAGGGGTACTCTGAAGACGTGTGTTGATACTACATGCACATCCTGAGGTATGTCTTATATGTGTTTGCAGGGCCATTAGTCCATAAACTTTGTGTACAATGATTGAATGTTTGCGACAACTTTGTTCATTGCGTTTGTGTGCGAAGATTGCTTTGTGTGTGCAAAGACATTTGTGTGTTCATGATGTGATTGAGTAGTTCAGTATGTCTTGATTCTCTTAAATAGGATTGACTTGCATGGGATCATGGGACATGTTCATATAAATCACAAACTACATACTTTAAAGCTGACAAGTCTGGTTCGATTAAAGTTAATCAAAGCTCTGTCAGCTCATGTGCTTCTTTATTTGACATAAGTTCTGCTGGTGTAAGACAGACTGTCATTTCTTAGATGAGAAGAAACCATCATCTATGGTAAATGAATCTGCTATCTATAGTAGTGGCCCCTCTACAATTTACCTTGATCTTTTCTTTTCTTGTGATTTTCTCTCAGGGCTCAGTGTGTAGATGTGTTTGCTAACGCCATTTGTGAGATGCCGAACACGAGCATTGCAGAGCCTCTTCTCAAGTTTCCACAATCGCTGGAACATTTCAAACACTTTGTTAGCAAGCAATCATTTACAGTGCTAGAGGGTAAATTAAGGTAAGGATTTATCTTTCCTTCAATATTTTCAGGGGGAAGTAAAATCTGCTTTTACAATAGCGTACTTGTTATTGTTGTAGTTATTGATTTTCACTGCCAGTACATGTATGTTAAGGTGAAAGTATTCGATTTCACACTGCAATACACTCAAGGGAATATTTAGTTCAAGTTTTTGTTGGCTTCTAATATTGACAGGACAGTTAGGATATGTACCACAATGGTAATATTGGATTGTATTATGTCTGTTGTGGTTCTTGTCAGATTGCCATGTTGAAATCATATCAGCATATCATTGAAGGAGATGAATTAGACTGTGACATGCCCAGTGTATTTGTTTGCAAATTATTCAGAGAAAGTGAGTAAATAGATTTTAAAATGTAATCTAATTGATGTTTTTGGGAATATTGTTTGGCTAAAGGATATTGGAGAAAGCAAAGCAAAGAGCTGAGAAATTGTGAAAATTCAGACTTACTGGATCAAAGTTAGAAGGCTAGATTACATTTGCCTTGTTAATGATGTAAAATAAGTAATGAGAGGGTTGCAAACCTCCGACTGAACTACTCTGTCTAAAACTAACACATCGATCGTAAGTTAACCATGAACAGATCAATGAAATAAATGAGACCTTTTTCGATGCAGGTTAACTTTTCTAATTGTTTGCTTATTTGCTTTCACAGTTTATGTATGCGATACAAAGAAAATATCATCTCCATTATCAATAGCTTCCTTAGTTGTTTACTTGTACAATATAAAAGGAATATGTGAAAACATGTTTCATACAATGTGACTTCATTGACAAACAGACTTTTGAATTGCTGATATAAAAGGATTCAAAATAAAATAAAACTATTAGTAAACTGCTTATCAACTAGAGAGCCTGTGTAAGAGAGTGTGTAAAAATAAGTTGGCCTGACATTTCGATCCTAGCAGGATCTTCTTTGAAGAAGATCGCTGCTAGGATCGAAACGTAAGGCAATTTACTTTTACACATCAAAGGATTCAGTCAGAATATGACTTTTGTCATCACTATTCACCATGATAGATAACTCTATATAGACTCCTGAATAGGCTAGAACCACAATAAATGGTCAGCTATGATCAATGTACCAGCCTTGCTCTACTGCCCCTGTGAGAAAGCATTGAGCTAGAGATTTCATGACTGCATTAATTCACACGACTTAGGAAGATAAGCATCAGTGAATATTTCTAGAATGATGGTTACATTCAACATTTAAACTGATAATATATATTTTGTCACAAAATGCTGCAGAAATCAATGAATAACAAATTATACAGTAGTTTGTGTACATGGCCCCCTACATGTACTTAAAGTTTGTCATATGTTCATTTTGATGTGTGTGTTTACTGGATCAAAACCTAACATTTTTGTCTTTTCTGTTTTTTTCCAACAGACCAATAACAGAAGAAGAAGAAAGACCGAGTTAAGAATCCTAAAAAGGAGTTGACGAAAGGAAGAAAGTCCTACTTAATATGTTTAAGATTTGTATTATTTATTCTATCAAAATAACTGACAAGTTTGTACTGTATCTAATTTGTTTGTATTAATTACTCTTCAATGAAGCAAACTGCAGTTTGTTAAGCAACTATATCTTACATATTTGACCTTGACTCTTGCTAGTCAGATGCAACCAATGCTTCCAAAATGTCTTGTTAAACAAGTCATAGATTTAATCGTCGGCAGTGATTTGTGTGTGTTGGTCAGATTATATAATCTAGGCAACATTTAATTTATTAATGTCCCTTCTGAGGTCTTCATATTGTACCTCACAGTTCCTCTTGATACTGAGAATCTTATAGTCGCTGCTGAATTATTGCCTGTTCAGGGAGTGTGCCTCTTTGTCATCAAGATCTTGTCTTTGATATTGTGAGGCATTCTGACAAATTACAGTTTCTTTCATGGTTAATTTTACGATCTCTGCTCTTTGACAAGATTGAGCGAATTTTAGTTCGAGAAAAGGCATCCCACGAGATCGTTGGCACTTTGTAAACAAGTTGGTGTACATGTTGGCAGAAACACAGCAGGATTATGTCAATTCTGTTTATACATTACATCAGAAACAAGCTTGTTCAATGAAAAACAACTTAAGATGTGATAGAAGATAAACCCTTACAAAAGAGTTATTTCAGTTATCAAGTGACAACATGTCAGGTTTAACACTGATTTCTGCATTTTCAGGCATATGTAATGTTACTCAAAGCAAGATTAAACTTGATTAAGCTAAGGCAACCTGAAAGATAGGTTCACCACATGAAGGGTCGTTTTTGGTCAAAGAATTAATTTTATCGGATCTAGAAAGCTTTGTTGTTATCGTAGTATTAATTACATCGAAACAGCAATTTGGAAAAATTCTTCATTTTGCATGTTGCCTTCATTATTTCAAATAAACCTTGGCTAGTGTAGCCAATATCAGCTAGTGTAGCTAATAACAGTTACAGTAGCTCATAACGACTAATGTAGCTTCTAACAGCTAGTGTAGCTAATATCGACTAGTATAGCTAAAAATGGCCAGTGTAGCTACTAACAACTAGTATAGTTAATAATGGCCAGTGTAGCTACTAACAGCTGGTGTAGCTAATAATGGCTAGTGTAGCATAACTACTAGTGTATAATGGCTAGTGTAAACTAATATTGGCTAGTGTAGCTAATAATGGCTACTGTAGCTAGTATAGTTAATAACGGCTAGGGCAGCTAATAACAGCTAGTGTAGCTATAACAGCTAGTGTACCCAAAATGGCTAGTTTATTTTATAATTTGTTAGTGTATGTCGTATCTTATCAAATAAGGTTAACAAAATTCAGCCATGAAAACAGTTGTGGAGCTGTGATTAAGTACTGTGGTCACTGGTGCAGGATGTTACTGCATAGAAAGGATTTGTACATGTAATGCCTTAAACTTAGTAACTATGTCATGCCTGTTATAGTTAGTACTCTATAACTACACACGCCTTGAAATGTTTACTATGACTACTATGGGATGATGCCTTTACTTACACCATGCACTAAAGTCTCCCTGTCAGTACAGTTCGACCCTAGATTGAGTACCTTCTTGCACAAGAAATGTTGTGATCTGTACAGTTTGTGCATTATACAGTGACAAGTACACAGTAAACACACAAGCAGCCAGCAGTAGCTGTTGTAAATGTCAGATTTGGTATCGCCTTTAGTGTGGACACAGGCGTAGGTAGAATGACTGACCATATATAAGGGTACCTGTCCCTGTCGTTTGTTGTACACAATATCAAGTTACATTGCTTGCTTAGCCTAACTCTGTGCTTAATACTGCGAACATTGCAAACAGCAAGAGAGCCTGTCAACATTAGTGTTCATTCTCTGTTTAAGCCTTCCAATTTTCAGTATGAACATATATATATAAAAGATTCCAGCACGATCGCATTCACATAATTATCTGTGACAATATAATATTTTTTTCGCCCAGTTGATGGAAGGAAAAACTGTCACTATGTCGCTATGTGGCCAAGTGGGGTACACATTGGTTGCTGTTTCAGATGAGACTACTTGCTGTATTTTGTCTAGAATATAACTTGGTGTTAATAATAACAGTTATTAAGTACTTCCATGTAATATGTCAGAAAGCATTACCAACATTATCAATACGTACCTGTGATCTGTTTAATAGAAATGAAGAAAGAACAAGGACATTGAAAATCTAGAAGGAACGTCAAGGAGTGTTTGTAGCTTCAAAAAGAAAGAATACCTTGCAACATTTCACAAGAAATTATCTGAAATTGAAATATTAATGTATTTGTTACCTCATGTAATAACAAGTAGATCAGGATAGATTCGTTTGTGATAGAATTGATATAAAATATCACTGTAGTTTATGTAACCATAATCAACATGGAAGAAAACGTGTAACATCATTGGCTGATATGGTTCGGAATAAATGCAGCCACTCATTATGTTGTAGTACTCCAGATTTGTAAACGTAATGTGTGATAATATTATACAGCAATTAATCTTCAGGGTATGGAAGCTTAACTTTCATTTACTATAGAAAATGAACAACATAGTCAGTTATTATTATTTACATAGCAGTTATTCAAAAGTAGTGAATGCTGGTGGAAATTGTGTTTATGTCACATTAGGTTGTCCTTATCATTATTATTATTTTTACTATTATTGTTATTATATCTATAAGCATAGCTGTTCATTCTGATAAAGGTTTACAGAAAAATCTGGAAGTTCTGATTAGTTGGTTGTTTGACCTCGACTTTTGGGATTTGCCTTCATTTTGTTAATATGTCTGATCCTTTAATTTACTAAAATGAGAGAGAAAATGTTATGGATTTATTTTTTGTCATTTGCAGTAAATAAGCTGACAACTAAAATTACTTAGCTTTGACATTTTGATGACAGTGTGCTCACACATGATGCTAAAATAGTTTTTTTTTTGTTTGTTATTATTCTTTTATAGAAAAAAATACAGTTTTTTTTTAATATTCGTACATAAAGGAAGAGTTTGGTCTGAGTTATACTTGAGCAGGTCAGGTTGAAATATACTGCAAATATAAAGTTACAACTTTTTGTTTATCTTTTGTGTTCCGGATAAAGCGCATATGCAAGGTCAAAATGAAGCTGTAGCTTATTGGAAACAAAATGTTTATCCAGAGAGTGTAAAACAATATGAGAAGCTTGTGGTTTGTAACTCCAAACTTGATAACAATTTTTCTGCGGTTAAGGCAAATTGCTTTTCTTGGGGGCCTACATGAGGTTATGTGCATTTCCAGTTTCCGTCATTTTCTGTAACTCGCAAAATGCCTCATAGCCACAAAGAAGGCCTATGAATTACGGTTAAAAGTGGCCTATTTGTGGCAGTTCCTCGTCTCTAAGGGAACTCACTACAGCATGGAAAAACGCCATACCGTAGGGGTACAAATATCTGTTAATCGAGAGATTATGTGGTACAGGAAATAATAAGTTTATCATCTGGTTTCCTGGGCATGCGCAATGCCAATGCAAAAGGATCAATGTGTAGCCTACGATCTAGCATTGCCGTTAACCTTTGTAAGAAAAATCACACCCCCCCCCCCTCTAATTTAATTAAGTAGAAGGTGAGCAGCCGCCCCTATGGCAAGCTGTTTTAACATTTAACTCTGTGCTTTATTTAAGTAGAATTGATTCCACTTAAGGAAATTCATTTTAAGCTTCATTATTAAACAGTTGTATTTAGCTTTAGATATTTTACACTTTCAGTTATTCATTCTTCTGAAGGGAAATTATATTTCTAGTAGACCTGGAATGGAGATAGAGAGTTTTTAGGATGAGAGGGTTCGAGAGCACTCTTTTCAAAGTACGAGGTTCTTTAAGCAGTATGGAATATCGGAATATTAATAAGTTAATTAATAAGAACAATTTAAGTAATCTACTATTTCCACTGAAGGCTGTACAAAGGCTAAGAGATTGAAGAAGACTAAAAGCAGTCCAATGTATATTTTAAGGGACGGAACACTTCCAGGATGACCGTGGTGCACTTTGAGCAATTTTGCTCATGCGTGTGTTTATAATTACGGGGGGGGGGGGGGGGATCTTGCTAACGTTAGTGTTCTCTGGAAGAAGAAACAAAACATGTGTAGGGAGTAGCGATGCGAGGAGCGATGAAGTGATATTTTAGGTACCCTTAAAGGCATTGAAGACTCGTCCCAAACCGCGTGCGGCCATCTGAAAAAAAGTTAACTTTCTGTTGCTTGCAAGTGACATTTTGTTCGTGTCGCTACAAAATGCAGACAGTAATGAAACGTGA
>JAAAKB020239853.1:0-11281 GCA_010014835.2 Apostichopus leukothele | reverse complement strand
GAGATGCGGTTCCCACATGTATGCGCCCTCCTGGTGATATTGAACACGTCACTTGTTTTGCCGGTACAATAATAAAAGTTATTTTTTTTAAAATATATATAATTATGTGCTGTACCGTGTAGAGTTGTTTACCGTAATTCAAGTTTCAGGTTCGGTACGCCTTTCATAATGCCATCGCATATGGACAATATATCATAGCCTACTGACACGAATTTTGAACCACGATGAATTTTCTCAAGATATTCGTGGAATATTTTAATTAATTACAGATACCTATGTTTTATCCGCTTGTGATTAGTGATTGGGGGTTCGTTTCGTCTTTTACCTGCAGTTTACCATTACAACTTATAAAAGAAAGAAAAGGGATTTGAATCTAAGTCATACGGTCTTAAATAAATGTTAAGCTTTATATTTTACGTACCTTATTCCCCATGACTGAGATGTACCGTTTCCGTCGAAAGATTAAATTTCCATTTAGTTACATATGCCAATGAGCATACCCGCCTGAGTGCAACTCTACTGACGAAATAACTGATTTTTTTATTTGCCTCTTATTTCATAGAATAATCGATAACACATTGGACTGAAGGTTATTTGAAAAGAGCAAAAGAAATTATTTGATGAAAGGTGTGCTCCACTGTATATAACCTTATTAGGTATAATGGGCAGACGAGCACATTATAGGCTAAAAATACTGTAGTCCTTCTTTGCAAGTTCCTGCCTGCAGGAGGATCTAAAATACATACATACATACATACATACAATGAGACAGTGGGCAACAGTGTTAAGTCTGATAACCCTGAATTTGCAGTTAGAATCAGTATAAATAGTGAAAGGGGGATGCCTGTTTATGCACTTGCATCTGCAGTATTGGGGCGTGTGTAGAAACGACTTGAATCAGTAGAGGGCTATACATTTCTACTATGCATTCACCTTCAGTGGATGAAGTATCTAAAATCTTTCTAGTAGGGAGACATATGTAAGCATGTAATGCTTATATTTGCAGTACTAGCAGTAGAAGTTATTAAAATCTTACCGAGTAGAAAAAAGTGCAATACTTCTATACTTTCGTCTGCAGTTGGTGAAGTTAGTTAACTCTCGCTCAGAGTAGACGTGTCTATGGTATACTTGTATTGTTAGTACTAGCCCCTGTGTAGAAGTTACTAACCTCTTACAGACTAGCAAGAAGTGCAAATCTGCTATGCTTTCATCTGCAGTCAATTAAGTTTATTTGCTCTTGCGCAAAGCACAGATGTGTATAACTAATTGCAGTAACTGGTATATAACTTTATAATTAACTAAGTATCATGAATTACAAATTAAAATCATAAAGCTAGTTGTCTGTGAAGGTAATTACTACTTTCAGAAAGAAGATGTACAAGAATTTCTGTTTGTCCCATTTTTATTTCATCACAATGTCCAAGAATTATTTTACAAATGTGACAAATGAAATCCCCAATGACGGATTAAACTCAATGAAACAATTGAAAATATGAAATAACAGAAATATTGCAAAATTTCTGACAATGGAGATGTTCAAATAATCTTCATTATTTATTTTGGAAATTTAAAAATAGGAATGATTGCCAACCAGTTAGTTTTTGTTGTGATACTGACAAAAGCCAAACTAGTATACTGTTTGTTTCTTCTTTCATAACTTGAAAAGAACTTTCTAGGATAAAATAATCAATTGATGTCATTTTCATATTAATTGAGATATGATTTTTCACCTATACGATTTATACTGCACACAAACATTTGATGTGAAGTAAGTTTCTCAACATGTCATGCCATGTCTCAAAACTAAGAACACTATTTGTAATATATGATCATCATCTATAATTCTGCAATATGAATATCTGCAAAATTGTACAAATAAAATATGAATCAAAATTAATTTATTTTGCCTCATATGATGATTCTTCAATTCGATGTCAGGGGTTGTCTATATTATTCAATATTGTGCAATACTTTTTTCGAATTTTGTTCACCTCTACTTCTTTTCCGATGCTGAAGGTAATCTGAAGGTGAGGTGATTCTTTCACTGAATGGAGAGCACCTCATACTGTCAAACTTTGCCTGTTTAATACATTAGCATGCTATGTGGTCACTGCATGATGCAATGTTTCAAGATTATCAAACTTCATGATCAATTCATGACTTCAAGTCTTGGGACAAATGCAGTTAATGTACCAAACATGGTAAATGGAAACTTTGAACATCATCAGCTACTAATACATTCAGTTGAGTATATCCCAGACAGAGTGCCAACATTAGCAGTATGGTAGTATGTAATTGGAAGCATTCAGCAATTTGAATCATCCAACAATATAACTTTTTGCAAGTTGATATCAGACAATAAATACAATGGAAAAAGCCATCATGAGGGGTTATTGTTTCTAATCTCACAAATAATTGTGTCACGTTTAACTGTAGGCATCCCAACCATTACTCTAAATTCATCTATGCCTTCTCACTGGGTGACTTTTTGCCCAAAGGCCCATTCTGACCTTGTGCCCTCTGCATATTGGTGTCACAAACTCCATCTTTGAAACATATGAGCGCTTTCATCTTTTTAGAGGTGGTTTGAAACAGAGAGTGTCACAAAACCTAACCTGGACAGAAATGAACTAACTTATGTTCCACAATCTCTAGTCCAGTCAAATATTCAAGTCTGCTCCCTACTATCTTTTCACCTCTTATACATAAATCAATGGCATTTACATTAATAACTCAAGAATTTGAAGATTTCAGAATACAAGCAGGGTCAAATAATTTCTGTTAGCACCTTAATAAATATATGGGAGATTTGTCATTCACACAAGTAGACATTACAGCCTCATGTTAGCAGCCATACTGTGTGGCTACACCCCACTGTCAGCAAAACAGAGTGAAAAGAAATTACAAAATACCCTTCATCCTGGAACCAATAAACTAATATAACCTTAGTTGTCTATTTCATTGAAGAGACAAGCCCATGCATCAAGAGGCCCGACAAGCTCTGGAACAATTGCATGGACAGACCTTTAAATTTTTCCTTGCGTATACTATGAAAATGAGAATACATTATTCTTTATCCCATTTATTCCAGGGACCCCTCCATATTTTCCCGGGCCTCCTAACTGCTGCGAGGTCCAGGGATGTAGCCACCCTGGTCCCTCTTCTTGTCAGGCCTGGAAACAAGTAGCATGGACTGCACTAGTTGTGAGTAGGCCTACTAATAATACAGCAGAAGGTGGTCCCACTTTAAAACATTAAGCTGATCAATCAACTTGCAATGACATCATCAATAATAGTGAAAAATATCACAATACAACATAATTGTTACTATCTGGATGACTGAATGAATATTTCACCATGGACTTGTTATTTCATTGTTTTGAAGTATGTTTGGCCTGTTTCTGCTGCTCATCTGGAAGCCAATCACTGGCTTTCTCACTACAAAGAAAAACAATATCAACAATAAAATTCTTAGCTATGAGATAACATTAAATAGATTTAAGAAATGGTACATCAATTTATCTGATTTTGTTATACTTGCAAACTACCAAGCTAAGTACACAATCTGCAAGTTGTATGAATTTTCCAGCATTCTTTACGGATTTAATGCTGTTGGTATTGATACACTAAAATACCTGGCACATTTAAACTACATCAGCTCAACTAGCAGTGGGGATGTATAAATTAATACTTTTGAAGTAATTCTACAAATATATGGGGCTTGTTGTTCTGACAAAGCAATTTTAATCATCCCTAACATAATTAAAAAAGAAGAACATTCTAGTATCATGCAGCTGGTAAATTAATTTTCAGAAGAGAGGATTAATCATGTGAGAGTTATGAGTGAAGGATAATTAAGAAGTACATCAGAGTTAAATCATTATGCCTTAAACTAACCTGTAAACATTTCTTATTTCTTCTGGTAAGTCTTTCCATGCTTGACTAACTAGGTTTGTCACATCAGATCCATCAAGGTGAGGCCAAGCTCTGTAAAATTTGAATAGAAAATATAAAGCTATTTGACCATGTGGTAGTGTTAAATGATGTAACTGAGGACATCTAATCCACACCCGATAACCCACAATATAGTATCCATCCCTCAGTAGTTGAAACATTGGTTGGAAATGTTTATGTTCTTAATAGTCTTTCTTCATCTTACTGATAAGTATAGCTTTAGAACTTCTGTACCTGATCACTGCAATTTGCAATTGGAAAATGAGGTTTCCACATATTTTTAAATCCAGCCCCTTTGACTCAGAGACTCAGACTTGCCCTGTTTCCATTGCTACAGAATGGAAATCTAGACTAGTTTCTGGTAACAAAATGCCCAAAGTCAGAGTAAAAGTTCATCACTATTTTGTGAGAAATTCAAATAATGGTCACCTATATGCTGAAACTTTTATGAGCATTCTTTTTACTACAATTCTTAAACAAATTCAAGCTTGGATGACTGAGCAATTTAATTATCTATATTGATGGACAATCAGAATATACAGGAAAGTATACCTTACTTTTGAACATTTTCATTAGCCATGCAGATGAATGCTATTGGTAGCTTGTTCATGCACTCTTTGAGTATAGACTGATAAATCATCCAATCACATCATCTGTGGGTATGACATTGAACTTAACTGTCCCCTATGTAGAAAACTAATTACGATTATAGTATTGAAAGGTACTTACTGATGAAAATGAGGGTAGTTGATTTTGGAAAATAAATTGTAGCCATCAGTTTCCATGTGTTGATCATCACCAGGTGCATCTGTCCTGAGCTTCATATTCAATGGCTGACCATCGCAGCTGGCTTTAACTGGACTTGATGACATACTAGTTTGATCCATCCCATCCTCATGTTTTCCATCCTGATCTGTCGTTGATTCTGGTCGATTTTCTTTACCACGAGGACTCCTCTCGACGAGCCTCGTTCCTTTCTCCGGGGATTCTGTCGTGACTTTGATATTCTGAGCGCTGCTTTGGGCAGGAATAATCTGCAATAGTTTTGTGATAGTTGTGGGTATAAGCAAGAGTTGTGGGAAGCCTGCTGTCGTAGTCACATTGTCTGCTGCAGAGGACGACCTGCCATCTGCAACCTGACATTTCCTGATGGAGGCAAACTGCTCTGCATCAACCAAATAATGAACCCTCTGTTGCTGAATCTCTTTACTGACTGATTTGTCCGTTAGCAATAAAAATTTCTTTGAGGTATCAGGCCTTGTGCTCAAAGAATATTCCCGAGTGTTCATCAGACTACCCCTCGGATGTACGATTGTTGCTGCGGAACTGATCGCAGCCTCATCCATTGAACCATCATCCGAGATGTCGTCGGACGAGTTGGATAAGGACAGCGACTTAGTGCAAGATGCTGTTCCGACAGGACTGGCTGACTCTTCCCCATCGCCAAGGTAACCAGGAGTAACCACCTCTTGGCTACGAAGGGAAGTACTTCCACTGACTGAAGGTGAAGTGAAAGATCGGCTCTCATGAAAGAAAGGAGAGGCAACGAAAGGTTGTCCTCTTGGGTAGTCTGAATCACATTTCATCCTGCCTCCTTTACTTTGGACTCTAAATGACTTGATCACCTCTTTCTGATCACCAAGGCCCTCTTCCTCGGAGTTTAAGCAATCGTCTCGTTCGGCCTGGTTTTTTATTTTGTATGTTCTGTTCTCAATGTGCATATTATCCAAAAGAGCTTCCAAATTACTTAAGTGTATTGGATTATCAGCAGGAAATTTTTCTTCCTGACCATCTGTCAAGTAAACAAAATTAAGGAATATTTAGATAATCTAGTTAGCTGTGTCTGTTCATGTCTTGTGCATTTATGTCAACAATTTATCGGGAAAAGTGCACCTAACAAAATGGTTCAAGCCTGGTTGAAGAATTCTTTCTTGTACAGATAAATACATAAATGCTGTATGTAATGTTAAAACTTAACACTTAAGAATCCAGGTTGGATGCTATTACTATTGCATCAAATCATATGGACTACTTTCTATCAGAATAATAGCTGATGATTCTCACACCAAAAGCTTTTGTGCATGGATCAACTACCAATGCTAAGCAGCATTCCTTCTCGTCAAAGAGTGTGCATTAACAATTTTATCTATACATACAAATAGGCCCATACCTCGGTACACGGAAAAGCCTACCAAGTTTTCACAATTCTGTTACAATTTATTAACTATAGCTGGAAAATAGTAGCTGCTATCCCCAAAGTTAGGCTGAGAACAAATGGTTTTAGGTGTTGTGAGAAAAACCTTTCATTTCTGAAACTTCCAAAGCTATCCTGTTAAAAGGAGCCAAGTATAAACCCAGACGTACCCACCTTGCACTTCCAATCTGTCTAAATAAAACATAACATAAAGCAACAGACACAAACAACTCTGTACTGAGGGTGACTTACCAACCACTGCTGAGAGAATCTGACTCATCGCTAGTGAGTCATGACACAGACTCTTAGTACAACGAAGCTGATCGCACATAGCAGTCACTTTGTTATTCAGGTATTCCATATATTCCCCCGTCCTTTGTACGATGTTTTGCTGGAAAATGTAACAAAGAATATAAAAATTAGAGTGATGATGCAAAACTTTTCTGGAAGGCACCTTCTTAAAAAATATACAGTACTGTATCATAGAAGTTCATCTATTAGGAGAACTTATCAAGATACTTTGCACAAAAGAACATTGGTAGAGAAGTTACCTTATTTGAGAAAATGTTATATATTATCCCCACAGTCGCCTTGAAGATATCACTCTTGTGTCTACTAGCTGCTTTGGAGTTTGTCCATCTTGTACTTATTTCTGACAAGATTACACTGATTTGGTGGGAAAAACAAAGGCTTGTCTGGTTCAAAATATTTTATATTTTCATGATACTTATTTGAAGAGTTATAAAATAAATTCCTCTGCAAGCAGAGCTGCTTTGATATGCTTGCATGAAGGTGTATTACACTTGTAATCTCAGCATTGCAATACATTATTCTCTCAGTGGGGCTCAACCACGTTTGGAACTCTCTGTTCTGTGAAGAAGTGGACCTGCCCAGGATATTATTTGGTAAGTACTCATGGTGTCGTTAGGAAGAAATCTTTACATGCCATCACTACATATATTATCTGAAGATTGCTCTAGACTGCTGGTATTTCAAACTTTTTTGCTTGGTATTTTTTGTATTTTAGATCCTCCTGCAAGCAGGAACTTGCGAAGAAGCCTCATTGGCTTATCAAAGCCGCCAGCTGACCGAAGTCAGTCTCTTACATTCATATTTAATGTCCTTGATTATGAATTGTCAATTGTCAACAACCCTGTAACTGGACGACATACATTAATCTTGGAGTGACTCGAACCGGGGACCTTATGATTGGCAGGCACCGGCGTTAACAACTGAGCTAACACTCCTTGTGACAGTGTTAGGGTATGTACTGTGCGGTACTGTAAAGTCCCAAAGTACAGTCATCCAGAGCAGGTTATGGAACTTCCAGATTAGATTGTTTCATAAGAGTTCACGGTGCAGGATACTGTATGTGCACGTGTGTGTACATGTAGTATGTAGCTTACATTGTTTGTATGCTGACTCTTTAACTGGGACGATGATCCATGAATACAGCCACATTTTTCATGTCTCTCTTATTTATGCAGTGTACACACAGGCTTCGTTGACAACACATTCCACAGTGGTCCAAGTGAATTTTAGAAGCAGAGCACTTGAAGCTTACTGGATTCTATATGGATTCCAGAAGGACATACTGTAATGTGCACCATATACATGAGTGCTTCATCACCATTGATGTAGCTACATACTGTATCACTACATGCAAGTATTTACAACTTGAGCATAAGACAAACGAGAGGAGAGAATACTGTTACATGTCAGATGCTACTGTAGCTCATATAGACTCAGAACCCTGTATGGTGCCACAGTGTTGAATACTATACCTGAATGTTACATCGACATTGAGCAAATGTTTCATTGTAAGCCAACAACATTTTACAAACAGACAACCAACCCACCCAATATATGTAAATATTGCTAAGCTCATGAAATCAGAACACCTGGTTCGTTTTATTGACAACACAATTACAGTATTAATCATTTGCCAAAAATGTATAAATGCATTTTCGGGTCCGATGGAATAAGGAGACAGTGTATATGACTAGTGTTCAACCTAAATTGAGTTTTCTAAATTCTGTGTACCCAACAAATATTAAGATCTCAAAGCTGCTGGTTCTGTACTAACAACTTACATACAACTTAAATACACTCAAGGACAAAGGTGTTTTTCTTTGGTTACCTGCCATAGGCAGGCAAGTAATTAATCTATGCAGTCCAGTTGGCATGTATGTTCATATGTGTGTCTGTGTGTATGTGATAACATGGATTGTACACATGATATCTCAAGATAGGTAACCTCTGCAGTTCTCACATTTTACATGTGGCTTCCCAATAATCAGTACAAGTTGTTGTTTTGGGTGAAAGTCAAAATTAATTTGGGGTCAGCAGAGGGCAAAATGTAAAAATCTCAAAAATGCTATATATATCTCCAAAACCTAACTATCAAAGGAGCTCATATGCATGGTAGGATAGCCTTACATACATAGTGTGAAGTTTTTCACAACTTGATGTAGGTCAAAGTTTATTTAAGGTCACCAGGGGTCAAAACTTAGAAATCATTGCGAACACGATATCTCCAGAGGAAACTTTATTTTGCATGTGGCTTACTTATAAAATGAGTACAAGAACCTTATTGGTTTTGGTGGATGTCAAAGGTCATTTAAGGTCATCAAAGTTTACCCTCTGTAAACCCTTATAAACAAACCTTGTAAACATGATATCCCATAATAGGTCACATCACAAAGCTCATATTTGGCATACGTGTCTTTCGTACAGTGAGTACAAGAACCCTATTATTTTGGGTGGAGTTCAAAGGTCAGCAGAGGTCAAAATATCAAATGGATCTCATGAGGTTAACTATTACAAATGCAAATTCAGCACTTTTTTTAGAGTGAGCATGCAAAATAATTACTGACAACAAACAATGTCCCTCTGTCTTTCTTTCATCATTGTGGAATTATGTCACATGATTCCCAGTCATCAAACCATGTAAGCACTGATCCTGTTTAGATTTATACTACTCTCAATCGGCAGTATGAATTTCAGCCAGGGTTAGCTTGTAAACTACTGTTATGCTGCATATGTAATGTATTTAAAGGCAAATAACTGCTGGAAGGGGTTCACTTCTGTTAATTTTTTTTTCATAATCATCAAAACAGATATGTCTTGGATCATAAGGATGCCTGTCATTTGTCACAATATATAATTTAGGGGCAAATAATACAGTAGCTGCTCAGTTGGTTCTGTGAGAGGTCTCAAAAACCAAGTGCCATTCAAGTATATACTGTATATTACGAAGCAGAACGTACTCACATGTTTATCAGACCAGGGAGCTGCTACTCTAACAGCTCCCAATATGTTATAGTCAACATGTGTAGAAATGTGTGCTGCTGGACCTGAATGCTCAACATTTTATCTCATTCCCTTGAAACGGTACACAGAGATATATGCTAAATGCATTCTCTATGGTTAAAAATACTATTACTTTCCTACCGGGGAACTTTCAGACATCTGTATTGATTAGTCCCCAGGTATATGGGATGTTGCTGTTAGGATGAAGCTCTGTAAGCTGATGGAAGGGGAAGGGAAGCACTGTCTGCAACCATTGAAAATGAATAATCCATGCCAGTGACTGTCACATTATAGATTATTATAATTTAGTAATCTCTATCCAGTGACTGGCACATTATAGATTACTATATAATTAGTAATATCTATCCATTGTCTGCAACATGCACAAGTTGATAGGAGATAAAGCCAGAGTTGCTGCAGCTTATTTTATAACAAGATTGGGCCACATTTTGGAGTTGACTTTCCACTGCCGTAGGATTTAGCCACTCTGACTACAAAATATTTGGAATTATGCCTATAAATACGGTGAGTCCATATGACAGTAATGACCATAAAGCATAATACACTGGACCGAGCTTCTTTCACGCTAAAATAGGATAGTCACAAAAGTTTGATACAGTATGCGTAGTCTAATTTCCCATATATATTTTCTTTGTCATTTATCAACGATCGTAATATTTGTAACATTACCTCTGAAGAAAGGCTTTAAATTGTCAGAAGTCGTGACCCCAAATGAGCAGGATTCGTTACTCGACTTCTAAGCAGGAATTGTGAATCCCGAGTAGGAGTCGAGTAACTGCCCCAAGCCTACAAAAATCATTGTGAAAGTGTAATGCCAGGGAATTAAATAACCAGTATAGCATATCATTAATTGATTCAAAATGGTCAAATTGCTATACAGGTCCAAAGGTGAAGCAGCAGTTGTTTACACAGTCCGAATAATCATACCACTACCATGTAGTATTTTATAGGATACAAACTTCAGAGAATTCGAACCTGTTACACAAAATTTGAACTCTAAATTTTTCTCTTGTTAGTAGCTGCTGTACGTTTGGAACAAATTAAAGTACTTAACTAGCAGTGTTAGAAAGATGCATTGTATTTGCCATTTACCCCTGGATGTCTCGGGCAATGTGGAATGGGTTCAAAGGCATGTTTACCTCTCCTGTATGAAGAGTTGCCTCTGATAAAAGTTACAGTAAGTGTGTGCTTGAAATGACAATTTGATAATTCTAAATTATCATCAAATCAGATAAAAACATGTTTCCATCTACCATGAATTCATATTTATCCTTACATTGCCAGTTAATTTATGTATGCCTGTGAGTTTGGTACCTTCCATACTCAACTAGCCCTTGGACAAAAAGACACCACGTATCAGAGGATCATTAGTCCTGTCGTCTGTTCCCATCATTTAACGTCTTTTCATTTTTTTTCCCCAGGGGAAGTGCCATTGCACGAATCATCGGTGAAAATGCTGCCAAGTATGACGAATTTGACAACATAGTGAACATGTGGGTATTCGAGGAGATGGTCGATGGCAGGAAGTTGACAGAAATCATCAACACCGACCATGAAAATGTCAAATATCTTCCTGGTTACAAATTACCAGAGAATGTGGTAAGAGTTCTGAAGATATTAATTTCTACTTCGTTCCTCCGACGACGACCGCAAGCGCTTTTAACAAGTCAAACATAATGATTGACTTTTGTACCACATCTACAATAGATGAGCCCTGCAAATAGGTCAAGATTGACTAATCCAAAACTTTCGATTATCCACAAGCGCTCCTCACAAAGGATCTTCTCATCAACTGGAATC
>JAAAKB020239742.1:0-11282 GCA_010014835.2 Apostichopus leukothele | reverse complement strand
TTAAATATAAAAACATTTTTTTTGAGAGTTTGTTTTCATTTTTGTAAAACTTTGAAAAAAATTTTTAAAAGGAAAAAATATATCCCCCCCCCCCCCCCCCCCCCAAACACACAAAAAAAAAATTTGAACTTCAAATGGTAAAACTCCTTTTCATGAATCTCTTTTGAGTTAGTTTAGCAAACAAGGGGGAGAGAGGAGGGGTTGGGGGGGTGTTGTTTTCTTTGAAGACAGGGGTTCATTTAAAGCTTGTGAAATGATTTTTAATTCTTTTTAACCCACCCAAGAATTGTTTTTCATTTTCTTTGGAAATTGATAAGTATTTTTCTTCTTAGTCTCTCCGTGACTATTTGAGGTAAAGATGAAAAAATAAAACCTGGAGATGACCACAGACTTTCTCTCTGGACACTTTCTTTGCCTTAATTAAATCAACATTCTTTTTGGAAGTTACACATCTAATGGAATCCCTGGGAAGGATTTTACTATGTCCAACATATTGACTCCATAGTTGACAGTAAGGCAACGACCAATTTGTTATCTTACCGTTTACGAGTGTTGGCAATGCAATCTGAATTTGATGTGAACATCTTTACGTCCGCAGGACATCCACCAAGGCCTATTTTGGACATCTTGACAAAAAATATGGTCGTCTTGTAGGGTCAGATTACCGTTTAAAAATTTGCCCGATATGACATACGAACTATCATTAGCCACAGGTTGTGTTCAAAATAGATTGAATAGATGGTTCGCCCACCAAGTTACAAAATGTGGAACAACTTCTTGTCTTTACTTAATTACATAAACGTAATATATTCTGTTCTGTTACTTTCATAGCATAAAAGTGCAATTTGTGCAGTTAGTATGTGTTGTCGTTATTAACAATGTAGTTATAGTAAATGTTGACATGAGCCAACCATGAAACGCGTTGGGGTACACGTTGGGATTATTTAAGGATTTTCATAGCCCTTCACAACGAAGACAAAAATCTGACAAACTTTGTGAATGGTTTTGTTTCCGTATAATCAGTCCAAATGAAAAGTAAACACATTTAGACATGAAGACTTGTAAAAAGAAAAAAAAGTATAAAAATGGAAAGAAAATGCTGAGATGATAGAAACACTATCATTTCTTAGAAATGAGAGTGAGACTTCAAAAGTCAGATATTAGTCAAAATACAGATACAGATTACAGATACGCAAAATACAGATATTAAATTACACATGTAACATCAATGACAACTGTAGATCTGCAAGACTTTACAACTGTTTGCAAGATTTCTAGCTTAAAACAGACGATACAAGGATTAGTGATTTCTGGATGCAACTTATGTATGTAAAATATTGTATGTAGAGTGGCATTGACATTCCAGGTGTGAAGTTCATTCAAACTTTACCTTTGAAGTTATTGCTATTAACAAAGGATTTTAGAATTTGACCTCCAGTGACCTTTTGAAAATCAGCAGTGATCTTTTTACAAAGTTGGATCTACATTATGAAGAAGTATATTCATCAAAAATTTGCTATCATACCTTTAACCCCAATAAAAAATAGGTCTCTTGTATGCATTAGGTTTGATCCTAATAACAAGTGAGGTACATCCCAGCTTTACACTTCTGACATTACCTCTGGTGACCTCAAATGACATTTGACCTCTATGATAAGCAAAAGCATTTTTGTACTCACTAGGACAGGTGGAACCATAAACTGAGATTGAAGTTCATCCCTAGTTTACAATTTATTCACTTTCACCTCTGACTTTAACCTGAAATGACCATAGGGTTCTTCTACTCTCCAAGGTGCATCCTCACACCCAGCATGGGGTTGAACCTCCAAGTAAGAGAGATGACATGCCAATATTTCACACACACATGATACATACACATATACATTAGCACACACACACCATCACCTACACCACAAAAAGTGCTTTTGCCCTTCAGCAAAGGAATCAATAAACCTGGTTGCATATAATAGGGGTGGAGAGGGCTAGTAGGAAGAGTGTTTACTTTGAACGATTTTCAAACCCACATACACACATTGTTACTTATCACGAGATAATGAAAATGTCGAAAATGAATGTTTCCTTTAATCCCCTATCCTGTAAACAAGCAATACTGGTTTGAGCTTTGAAACTTTTTACAAATTCATGTACAATTTAACCCTTTCTTGATGGTACGAACCTCAAGGAAAGTACTGTTGAAGACTATCGGCACATCTAGCTAAAACCTAGAGGCAAAAATATGAAATGACTTTACAGTAATGAAGTATTAATGACTTGGAATTTGAACAAATCAACAAGTATCGGCAATATACAGAGGCCTGTCCGACTTAAAAAAGAGAATGAGATCTCCTAAAACACAATTTGACAAAGTGAGAACCAAGGATTTCACACTGCATAACCCTGCTGACCTTCCACAACAGATAATGGCAAACTGTGTACCCCCGGCCCCCAAAATGATGGGTTGGGGGGGGGGGGAAATGATAGGCAAACCCACTATCTGCATGTCAGCAAGTTAAACATTTTGAAGTGGATTAAGTATAATATGCTCAAGTGCTGTTCTCATTTTTATTCATTTTTTTAGTCGGGAGAAAACAGAGTTATCCATCTAGTTAAACCAATTTGGTAAAGGAGGGGCAAATGCCAACCATCCTTCATTCTTGTGATGGAGAACCACGAAGAATAAATTCATTCACTCTGGTAGAAACCAGGCTTTTTAGTATTCCACCATATACCGAGCCACTCGTTATTCAATTTCAGTTCTTTGAAATGAGCATCGAAATTGCAATCCGAGATAACAAAATTATCTGGCGATTATTTTGTAAGGCTATTCAGGCCTCTGACTTTTTCAAAATTTGGCCAAAAAATGTGGCTTTTTGGTTTCTTTCCAAAACCGTGTGTGGGATAGGTGGCGCTGCCTGATCACCACCAGTCAAAAGGTAGTCTCATAAAACGTCCATATTTCTAAAATACACCAATTTTGTGAGAAAGATTCCAAAGAGGATTAAATTTCCATACAATGTCACTTTTAAATTCAGAGGGGCATCGAAATTGAAATCGGAGTGGAAACATTTTTTCAGGCGATAATTTTGTAAGGGTATATATATAGCCTTATGATTTTCTAAAAATTTTGCCCAAATCTTCCTTTTTTGTTTCTTTCCAAAATCATGCATTGGATTGTTGGCGCTCTCCTGATCACCTAGTCAACGGTAGTCTCATAATACGTCCATATTTCGAAAAATGGACCAATTTTGAGAGAAAGATTCCAAATATCAGTTTTAATATAAAGAGGATTAAAATTCCATAGCAGGCCATTGCCAATGGTTTGACAATGATGAGATTCCTAAAACTACCTTTACATGCTAGCAATGGTATACGCAACGACACCAATTACTCCTACGATGAAAATGATAAAAAAGAAGAACCAAACAGATTTCACATCACAGTGGCATGCAATGGATCCAAGGGGGAGGGGGAGGGGGATGGAGTGCTGTAGAGTCTGCACCCTTTTAAACCTCGCATAAAATTCATTCACAAAATCTGTTTTTTTTTTAGAGGGATGAGTATGATCTCAGTGCCCTCCTCTTTGAAGTCCTGGATCTGCCCCTGAGAGACACTATGACATCACACAATGACCAAATGGTCAAACTTATTTGCCATGACTATTGAAACCAGCACAGCTGTGGGTGGGTTGAGGCTATTGCTCACTACTTACATTATATCAGATATACTGTAGATGATGGTTTGGATTTGCTACTTCCCTTTCTAATGCACTGCTCCGCCTATCAATAATCAATAATCGCAAACCAATAATGTTGGCAAAGAACGGAAGAGGTGCTATAGTGGGGTGGTAGATTTTTGTTTTGCACGACAAGAGTATGTAGCACCTACAGTACGTTGAAGCTCTGGGCATTGAAGGAAAAATCTTGATCGTTTAATCTATCAGACCCTTTTAATCAATAAGAGACACATGAGATTAATGCTTGGGCCAACTTTATGCTGTCCTCAAGATGATATGAATTCCAGAATCTGTGAAGACGGGCTCGCTCATTTCACCGACTTGTAGCTGGAACGAAGCATCTTCAAACGGTTTCTGCATCTGCCCACGACCAAACAATCCCAAGTCACCGCCATTCCTAGCCGAGCTGCAATCGCTCTCTGTGGCGGCCAGTTCTTGTAACGTGATTTCTCCCTTTTTGATCCGTCTCTGAAATCCTGTCACGGGGGAGGAGAAAAAAGACGATGAGAAAAAGAGACCGCTAAACATCACAAGAATTTGAATTCGTTGCAGTGGGCATTGCCCTTGTACTGATCAATACTCAACAATAAAGTGAGTGTTTACTAACTTTACTCTATGGTACAGCGGAAAAAAAACAAAGGCTCTCGTCATTTCGGAAAGATTGAGTTTCTGGTACCGCAGGACTAACTTTCATAGTCACTGATGGCGTTTGTCAGGAATAAAAAGAAAGTGGCATCGACAACTACTGTACCTGCCCTTTGGAGTTATTGACTTGTCTTGGAGACACGGAAAATATTTTACTAGGGGGTATCAAAAGACACCGATACAATGATGACAGGGATACATGCAATCTCTGTGAAATTATCTCCGTTATCCGTTACTAATCTGCGCACATATTTAAAAGTGCCAGTCTATCTGAATTATCACTCGTATATAAGCAGGGTGTCATAATTCATGGTTATCATGCCAGCTGGATGATTTAAATCCCTCAATTGAACTTCACTATTTTTCACGTCATCATTGGGCGGCATTCACTGAGTTGAAGAAGAAGAGACTATATCATCACCGATTCACTTGGAAACTTTTAATCATTTAACCAATCGTTAAATTTACAGGCTTTGTAGCTTGACTTTCTTATCAAACCACCAGGCAAGATCCATATTATTCCCCCCACAAAAAACTTTACACTACTACCGAGAGTCATCATTTTGAATCAACGTTTAATTTACCTACGTACCAAAAGAGAATACTTGATTATCTATATATACCTTTGAGAATCTCTAGGGTAGGGTTTCCCTAACTTTATCCCCCCACGAACCCCCTGTGGATGTCAGAGTTGTCCACGAACCCCCAACTTTTCGAGACAGGATCTGAGTCATTATTATACTATAATACGCAAAACAGTGCTTCGTAAAAGATCAAGTGCGTAGTGTAATCTTGTCATGCAAAAAAACAAGAGATGAACAAATAGTTATTTGGAAACTTCATGATCAGATCAGCAAACAGCAGTAAAAGAGAGGATGTATTTGACTTTTGATGTATTTTGAACATATATGTCTTTGGATCGAATTTGTAGAATGGAAGACACATGTATTTGACCATATGGAAGGAACGTCACTGATAACGTAACATATCTTTAATTTGGGACTTTCTTCCTGGTTCACTCAAGCCTCGGTCAGACGAAAGAGTAACGGAACGGCATTGCAAGATGTTCAGTTCATTTACGCCGTAGAAAAAAGAAGCAGTAAAAACAAAAGATTGGCAAATGAAATTGTCACCTATATCGAACACTTCTGGCAGCAAGTGACATTTTGAATTATCTGCTTTGACATCTTATCGTGTTTTTTGCAGATCAATGATCACACTACAGAGGGTATTGAAGCTCTGAAGAACCACACAGCAGTCAAAACTGTGAGTGAAGAGAAGGAGGTCACCAGAGCTCTGAAGTCACTACTACCAGGTAAAGAGAAGAATATTAGTCTGAATTATCTACTCTGATTTTACTGAAAAATAACTGATGGGCAGTAGGTGTGATAGTTCTTGAGAGGAAACTCTTACCTTCTGGTAGGAAAATAGGGATACCGAGCTGTTTGTATAATTTTTAGAAATTTCTGGCTGGTCATATCTCAGATATTGGCCGATGTTTGGCTCATTCGTAGAAAACATGTGAATTAGAATGAATTCAACGATTTGATAGCATTTTGAGTATGGAAATTTAGAGTCAGGGCCATTGGAAGCTTAGTGCCACAAGTTTTGGGAACTTCTGTGGAAAGTATTTCCAGCAAAAGGGACGTATCTTGGTCACTTTAAGGCTCGTAAAGTATTCTGTGTACCATGCATGGAGTGTACTGTGCATGCATGTGCCTGTTCTAGAACGAATGAATAAAAAAATCGATTACTTTAGGGGAGGTAGTTACGAGAAAGATGATGATGATTCATTGTCCCTTTGGCGACACATTACCTCATGCGATCCAAAAATGTTGAACAACATTAAATATTTGATATTTACTATGCTCAGAACTATTTTTGGCCTCCCCCCCCCCCCCACAGTTCCAAGTTGTGGTTTCTGACTGTGATTCTAATGTCATGATTTCAAAGATGAAGGCTTTTATTATGATCAAGATGAACATTCTAATGTTACATTTCTTGTTATGTTACCTGCTGGTACAGACAAGTCAAAAATAAGCCAAACGTGTGAGAAAAAGCTGCCGAGGAATTTGTGAAATTATATATGTAATGACCTTGGTACAGAGTGGTATGAGGCTGTAAGGTGATGCTTTCTCTGCAGGTATTTTAATGCAGTTAGTGCAACACATTTTATGTTTCTTCTTCAATCTCTGAAACTGATGGGAATTTTTCTTCCTTCTAGCCTGTCTGGTATCATTTTTCAACTGTAGACCTAAACAATACTCTTTTTTAATCTTTGTCTTTAAATATTTGTCCACTTGTTACTGTACATGCAACACAGAATAAGTGTTAGCGAGTCCTTTAAAGTTACTGAACCGTTTAGTTAATTAGCGATCCTATCGTTGACAAATATGACCCAGCTACCTCACATCTGTCGTGCAGTGTGTCCCACAATCTTCGGTATTGTCATGAATTCAATAAAATTTGACCGTAGTTGGCATCCCTATTGTATGTCTTACACAACAAGAAATGGAATTAATGCAGGTGTAACGAACAATTGACAGAGCTGTGTTTTTTATGATGCCTTATTTCGTAGTGTTGGCAGTATTCAATGGTTTTTGATGCTGTGTTGTGTAGTCTTGACAGTACTATTAAATGGTTTTTTGATGCTGTGTTTCGTAGTGTTTACAGTATTTAATGGTTTTGTGATGCTGTGTTCTGTAGTGTGAAAGTATTAAATGGTTTTATGATGCTGTGTTTCGTAGTGTTGGCAGTATTCAATGGTTGTATGATGCTGTGTTCTGTAGTGTTTACAGTATTAAATGGTTTTATGATGCTGTGTTCTGTAGTGTACTAGTGTGACAGTATTAAATGGTTTTATGATGCTGTGTTCTGTAGTGTGAAAGTATTAAATGCTTTTATGATGCCGTGTTTCGTAGTGTTATCAGTATTCAATGGTTTTATGATGCTGTGTTCTGTAGTGTTTACAGTATTAATTGCACTTGATGACATCTTTCAGATAGCTAACACTCCCGATTCCAACATTGTTGTCCTTCATTAAGTTTGTGTCATTTTGAATTTCTGGTATTATTTACAAACTGTGACATTTTGAAAATAAATAATGTAAGTTCATAGCTTCATGCTACATTCATCATCAGAACCACTATTTGCATTTCGTAAAAAGTAGTGTTGTGGCGGGATTGCAATATTGCGACTCCTGGTTATAAACGTACAGCGCCCCATGTATGTATTACAGTGTTCTTTATTTGCTCCATGATTAATCTTTACTGTGAAACGTTAAGTCGTTCATTTACATCTTTGATTGTATTGGCCTAGAAGTTGGTAATCATGCATAACACTAAATCAAACATTAGGCCAGTTCCACGAAAATGATGAAATAATAGGTAATCGGCATCGGCCCGATTGTCACAGGACTAATCGGTAATCGACAAAACCGATTATCATATAATCGGTCAAACACTAGTAAAAAGAAGTAATTAAAACTTTGTGTTGAAGATAACAACATTTCTTCTTCTCCTGATTCTACAGGGGGTGATGACGATGGTGATGAATATGTACCCTGGAGATCATCTCGTCCAATGACAAGGAACAGTCTATCACTGGTTAGTGTATTCCTTGGAGTCTGATAACAAGGCACCTTACTTTATGAAAACTCTTCACCATTCCTAAACACAGCTAGTTTTTAGTGTGTCATTTTCCAAACAGTTCTAAATGTTTCTTACATATTTACATGAAGTACAAACAACATTGTGTATCTGTATTGTCTAATACTGAAGAGTATTAACCTGTGACCAGGCACTGAGGAGAATCTGCACATGATTACATAATCAAGAGAATAAACATGTGATTACATACATTGAATAGAATATACAGATAAACGTGTGATTACATATTGAATAGAATATACAGATTATTTAAGTCATAAAGATGGTTAGATACTGAAGAGTACAAACATGTGACTAGGCACTGAAGAGAATACATAATCAAGAGAATTTACATGTGATTAGATATTGAATAGAAATATTGTCATTGCATGCAACAGAAACTTAACACATGATTATGTAATGGAAAGATGATATATGGTCTGTGATCATATACTGGAGAGATTAAAATACATGATTCTTGTTAATATCTTTTCTAGTTCTCAGACCTTTGGGGTGTAGAGAGACACAAAAGCAGGAGGTTGCTAAGAGCTGCACCCAGAGGGACCAGAGAGATCACCAATGTCTTGCAGGCAGATGTCTTGTGGAACATGGGATATACAGGTATGTGTCTTATGTTTATTTTTCATGTAACTCTATGATCAGGCTAGGAGGAAGTACCAGGATTTAAACTTCCTTAATTGTGTAGACTACTAGTGACTGCTGTAAGTACTGTTACTGTCTTATTTACTACAGTACATAAATGTAATCCATTTTGTGAGTGTTGTGCAAATCATGAAGTCACCGATGTTCTAAAAAATCAATCCATTCAATATTGTCATATTAACATAGAGGGTATATGTATCACCTTGATAAAGGGTTGAGCCTGTTGGTATTAACAGAGAGTGGAGTACATAGCTGTTTATACATGCTACAACAAAGGACGGGACTAGTCAATGGGTCTCTGCCAAACAACCATCTGTTTGCTTGTCAAACATTAATATTTATTTATGTCTACAGGGATGTTAAGGGCATAAAGCGAATATCTGAACAATACAAAGAAATTTGTGTTTCCATTTTGAAAACAATAAGTATCTCAAGTTTGTGTGGAAAACATTATCCTCTTACATAACATGACAAAAGAAAGAGAAAGTAACAGACAACTCAATATTGTATTTCATTTTAGCCTGCCGTGTGCAATGCATGCTGGGAATGTACCCTGTCACGTCATTTCCATTTACAATATTTAATCACAGTAATAGCAAATTCTCTGTTTACAAATAGTTGTTTTTTTTATGACTGCTAGTGCAGTTAAGAGATCACCAAGAACATAAAATATAATATTGATGGACATCTTGTAAAATTGTGAAAAAATCAAGACAAGTCCAGACTACACGAGACAGAAGCTGATTCCATCCCGAGTTCCCTTAGCTGCCCAGAAATTGAAATTGATCGTTAACATTCTCACATATAAGGTATTTGAAATGGAATGAATACACTAGTGCTGTTCAGTACAGTAAGTCACATCTCACAATAAATGCAAGAAATTGCCCAAACCTAGAATTACTACTTACTCATGAAATATCATGATTATTTTTTTTTAATGTTTATTTATTTTCTGTTATCATGCTCGATAATTGCTCTTACCATCTTTGTGGTACGGTGTGTAGGTGCGGGCATCAAAATAGCAATCTTTGACACCGGACTGAGTGAAAAGCATCCTCACTTCAAGAACATCATGGAGAGGACCGACTGGACCAATGAGAAGACCCAGGATGATGGCCTGGGCCACGGTACATTTGTGGCCGGAGTCATCAGTAGCCAGACCGATTGTAAAGGCTTCGCCCCCGATGCTGAGCTTTATATTTTCAGGGTATTCACCAATAACCAGGTAATATTCCAGTCTACTGCCCTCTGTCAGTTAGCATGATCATGAAATACTTTGGAATATGGCTTACCTTTAAACTGTTTGTAAAACTTGTCAGACTTCTTTAGGTTTACGATTTACTTTTGGGAGTTAATCTAGACGCTGATCCATTTTCTCCCATTTTGGTACATGAATAACTGTGTATGATTTAGCATTAGAAGGGTAGTTGACTTATATCGGGAAGGTTTTTTTTTTTTTTGGATGTTGTGTGCAACCTTGCAACAGCTCACTAGGAATCGTTTCAATTTTCATTGAACGTTTGTCTGAAACTGTATGTCAAATTTGATCTGTTAATCTGTTTAAGTAAACTTTCATTTTTCACTTTGAAGTAATGGTTCATTGTTCCTTCGAGCATCGAGATAAGAATTCAGGAAACCACTCTGTTGATGTTTATTTTGTGTAAAAGTAAGTTGGCCTGACGTTTCGATCCTAGCAGGATCTTCTTCAGAGGCTGGCCGACTTACTTTTTACACATTCTCTTACACAGGTTCTTTAGTGGATAAACAGTTTGCTAACAGTTTTATTTTTTTTGATGTTTATTTTGATGTTTATTTTGAAATACATGAACCCTTTCAAAGTCATCTGTGTAGGTGTACTTCTGTTCACTACTGTTAACCTTGAATTTGGCTTCAGGTTTCCTACACGTCCTGGTTCCTGGATGCGTTCAACTACGCCATACATAGGAAGATCAATGTACTCAACCTGAGTATTGGTGGGCCAGACTTCATGGATCGTCCGTTCGTTGACAAGGTTTGTCTCCCTGTTTCACCGTTGTGTCTTAGGATTTAACAATGCAGGAACACAGGCAGAAATTATCTCTGGTTCCCTGGATTTGCCATATTTCTATGCTTCAAACTTCTTTGAAATATGTATTTTGTTTAATCAAGTGGCTGTGAATTTCATTAAAATTCAGGCAATCTTATGAATATGGATTGTCTGACATCATCTCTACTCTAAAGACAAAAACTGGTCAGTAAAGAAAGGCCAAAGGTCATAGCCTTGCATCATCTGAAGTTTGTTGCCTCTGGTACGTACAGTATACGTATCAGATTAAACACACAGAAAATCAAAAAGTTTTACCGTGCTCCCCAGTTTCAGTTTTCACTTTCAGTTTGCTTCATTCCAGTATAAATAGCATAAAATACAATTTATTAATAGGAGGGTATAAAAAGTTATGATACAAAAATTACAATGAAAAGGAAAGTGATTAAAGACATTGAAAAGATAAGTAACACAATCAACAGTTTTCAAAATTTAAGTTAAACTGGGAATGATAAGGAAATATCAAAAAGGATACATTAAATCAAATCATTTAAAATTCCATTTTGAATAA
>JAAAKB020239631.1:0-11284 GCA_010014835.2 Apostichopus leukothele | reverse complement strand
CTGTCCAACCAATCGGGTTATCGTATAGTACTGTCCAACCAATCGGGTTATCGTATAGTACTGTCCAACCAATCGGGCTGTGGGAAATTTACAAACAAATCATAATAGAACCAGCTGACTGCGAAAGGCAACGCAGATAACTAAAGGCTCTCGCTATGAAATGAACGTGAATAGAAAATATGACATTGTGGCATGAGTTTCCAAATAGTTGCCTAGAACAACAAACACCAACACCTATAGTGTAAAAACCTACCAAGTGTTCATACGACATGTACCAAGCTTTACCTACTCTGCAATTATTAATCGGCGATGAAAATACTATTGTCACTAATCCTCAACTTATTGCAGACGACTACACACCTATACCACACATTCTTATTAGACATATCTAGCCACTTTGAACCGTGGCAAGAGAACCAATTTATGATAAGTCATTATAACACTGCAAGAAAGAGCTTTCTTATGCTTATGGAAAACACTCTACCAGTCGCATTAATATAACTAGATTTACAATAACTTGAAAATGTTTCGTGAATAAATTTGACAACACTTTACGGAAAAAAAGAAAGAAAGAAACTAATCCGGAATGATAATGTTACATTCATATAAACGTACGCAATATGTCTTTCATGTCATCTAACCACAAACATAAAATTTTTACCTTTCGTAGTTAAATTATTCGAAGGCTACATCTTCACTACAAGTTTAGTGCTGGGTACACGGTTCCATAATGTTAACCATTATACGGTTATTTGGCTTTTCGTGATTCGTTGGCAAATAGCTTGAATTTTCAGAGATAATCTTTCTCGTTATATGTTCGTCTTATATGTTCTTCATCATACAAGTCCTGCCCTTTGTGAAACGTGCGGTTCACTCTCTTTTATACAGTTTCTCTTTTAAATAATATGCCTTCTTACGTGATTTCTGGAACATAGTTGACAAAAAACAAAGGTACTGGAAAATTTATGGTACTATGCTTGAATAAGTTAGTATCAGTAATTATGTCTTTTCAAATTCAGATGATAAACATTTTGTGTCGTCGTCTACGTAGTAATCTATGCTTGTTTCCCTTGTGCTTAGTTAACTAACTCAAATTAATTTATTTTCAGATTTAATTGTCAGCATGTCACGTGATCGCATCTTGTCTTCTTCCCCGTGTTTTTTTCCCACTTTCGATAAACCTTCACTATACAAATTAGGTCAGTTTCCCCTTCAAGCTGTGAATAGCGCCTGGTGATAATTCGCGATACCATTGTGTGTCACGTGTAAAAAATGGAAACGTTAAAGTGATTTTATAGGAAAACGTGAATTGCTAAAACAAACTGGACAATATGCGATTATGCATTGTTTGGGTGAATTTAACCAAAAAGATCATTTGACGAATATTCACCTGCGAAAGAAAGGAACTCAACAACAAGTAATAAATAAATAAATAAAAAACAAATAAATAAATAAATAAAAAACATAAAGAACGGTGTAGCTGAAATAATAAACAAAAATAATAACGGAGAGCCTACATTGACCTGCCATCAGTACTTATTTATTCTTTATTGTTTAGAATAATAACCTATATACAATGCGTTATATGTATATTTCAGTTTAAAGTATAAAGACTGGATTGGCAAATGGATCATAATAATAATAATAATATACCGCAATTCACTATTTGAGTCACATTTAATTCCAGAACCCCCCCCCCCCACACCCTTCTTTTTATGCATGTGTGCACATCGTTGTATTGCGCCATCTTGAGTAGATAACCTCAAGAAACACCAATTTGACCTTTTTCTTTTCATTCATTATAGTCACCTCATCCTCTCACCTGTCACGTTCATTTGAATACACTGCGTAGCTTTGTCTCCATTTTAATGTTAACATTTCACTCTTTGTTTACGAGAGCATTGCACTAGAAGTATGAAAATATGGTAATGTTTTATGAAACACTATTAAACACGTACTCAACTCTATACTCAACACTCTATAAATAAGCTACAAGTGTGCTTATGCATAGCCAGAAGGTACCAAATGAATTGTCAACGTATTAAAACAGCTTTTGTGCGAGTTTTTATGTTTAAATTTTAATGGACAGAACGAAGCCAAAACTGATTCCTAACAGGCCAACAGCAATTTCATAGAAGAATCTAAATGGGTTAACCTTTGATTTTGCTTTCAAGTATATACTGGACTAGTTGTAACGGCTTTCTTAAGGTACAACTTATAACCATAGTACGTAATGGGCATGCAAGCGCATTTACGCCACGTTGCTATGGTTATTTGACTGTTTGAATTAATCTTGTGAAGAACGAACAGTAGATGTGTCTGTTTGAATTTACTGAACCTCACATATCTGTTTTAAACGTATAGCAAAAATATTAACCAATTATCTCGAATTATAATTAATAATAATGATCTTTAAAGTCTGAGAGTTGAAAAGGAAGAAAAGGATGTTCATAGCATGCAGGTGTATCTAACTTTAACCTGGGAGACAGATTTTTTGTTTATTTTATAGGCGCAACCAAAAATCACCACCAGCAACAACAAAAAAACCATCAATTACATTAAAAGATCATTGAAATTGGTATTATTCCCTTATAAAGAGTCTATCATTCAAAAAAAAAAGGGCGTAAAAAGGAAGAAATAAATGCGTCAGAACAAAATTTGGTTTGAAACAAATCAACACCTCCGAGAGATATCAACTTCTTGCTTTCTCTCCACTACGGTCACATGACATGTCACCTGATTGATTGGCTCTTTTTATCCCACCATTTCCAAGCATTAATTAAAAGGACAAATGTATATAACTATATACTATGGCCTGAGTATGCAGTACTTTTTTTCAGTAATATCGCATAATTCATTAACCATGAAGATGGTTATTTTAATTATGAAGATGAATTATTAATCATGAAGATGGTTTTCTATAATTTGTCAGCTTCATTGATAAATTGACTAATTGCCACGTCTATCAAACAGTACAACAGTAAGATTCATATGTATTGGGACCATAGCAATGTGTTCGAGTCGGATGGACACGCATGGTTCCACATTTTGTGAAGCACAAATGCTAGTGAAATCATCGTGATTGTTGTAAACACGAGACGCAAACTCAGACTACAGTTTCCACCAAGCCCTTCCATTTACTCAGTATACGCACGTTATAGCATGTAAATTATGACAAGAATGCACAATCTTTTTTTAATGTTCAGGTATTGATACTTTGGTATCTTGTATTAACTTTGGATGTCAAAACTGTAACCAGGTGAGGATCCATGTGTGTGTGTGGGGGTGGGGTGGGGGTGTACTCTATGGCCCTTTCAACCCCACACAAAAATAAAATAAATAAATAAAAGCAGATATTAGCAGAAACTTGCAGTTGGGCCTAAATTTGTAGCATAAATATGCCTCACAATGCACCCTTTCATGTCTCAAAATTTAAAGTTTTAACTAAGTTTTCAACTATCAATGTGTGGAATTTTTTTCTTCTTCTCCATATAAAGCATCACATTGTGTGAGACTGAGAATGTCCCTTTAAACCAATACAAAAATTCATCATCAAACTCGAACAGCTGTACAATCCATCAATTCTAATATTGTGTCATGGCTGCCTTTTAATCGTTTCCTGTAGTCCAGATTCCATAAAGTAGCAACGTTATTTCATGGATTATTTTTAATAAACATTACTTAAATTAATTAAGCAGATATCAGACTTAAATTCATATCAAAGGAGTTTTTTTTAATTTTTTTTTTATGAAAATGAAAATGGATTCTTCAATTCACAAATGAAAACACAAATCAAATTTGGTGTGACAAAGCATCTCCCAAATAAAAGTTGACCAAACATATTATAAGTTTTATGTACCAAAATGAAGCCCTGTATCAATGACCTGAAAGTAATTTTTTTTTTTATAATCGTTTATGATGGTATTTACCTGATATATAATCAGAAAATATGTTTCATGCAATGAAGGACTTTCTCTTCCTTTCAATTATAATCTATAATCCCTCCATTACAATAGAGATACAGTTCTGAAACATCATAATCATTGATATTGTATATGAGGTGTAAATCTTTCTTTCATTACACAGAGACTCATCAAACATATATCTGACAAAGGGTTTTATAACAAAAAAATGGTTTCAATGGAAGTATTCTCTGGCAGTTAAAATCAAATTGGATTTAATTGAAATAAATTCTGTGGTTATCGCAAACATGAAGAATGTAAAATACAGGAATAAATACATGAACGTTGTGACCCTTAACCCATCACCGAATACCCAGGGGAATGGACTTTTGGGGGGGGGGGTTATTCATAACTTGAAGGCATTTTTTGTCCTCAAAATGGCACGTTTAAAGCGCATCACAAACTTGCCAGGGCCAAATGGTGTTCAAATGTCATCCAAGGGTGTTCCATGATTTAATATGAAAGTTAAAAGAACATGGTGTGGTTGAGTTATTAGAATTTAAAATAAAACATAAAAACATGATGGGTTAACATTTTGGCCTGTGCTCGGGAGCCAAGTTAGGGGGTGGGGTCAAAGATACTGTTGATTTAGCCTTAAAGGAGCATTCCACAAATTTAGCATATTTTAAAGGTGAATATCTTGAAAACAGGAAAAGCTATAGAAACGTTGCTTAGACTCAACTGTTTAATTTTTATCTTTCTTGGACCTATGACATTTTTAGGATATTAATTCTGCCTAAAGAAGGCTCTGGAGTTTTGCATTCTGTGGAGTGTTAGCTCAGTGGTTAACACCAGTGCCTTCCCAATCATAAGGTCCCCGGTTCGAGTCACTCCCAGATTAATGTATGTCGTCCAGTTACAGTTGTTGACAATCGACAATTCATAATCATGGACGTTAAAATATGAATCTAAGAGACTGACTTTGGTCAACTTGCGGCTCTGATAAGCCAATGAGGCTCCTTCGCGAGTTCCTGCTTGCAGGAGGATCTAAAATACATACAAAATTCTATACATACTGCAATAATTATAGCAATACATGGGAAAATATTAATCACGGACCACCAGAGCTAAAGAGAGAGCTGGGATATTGGGAGGAGGGGGAGGCTAAGGGGAGGGGGAGTTGTTATTTAGCTTACACCTCAAATAGAACTGTTAGTCAATCCCCATCACCTTTGTCAATTTCCCTTTTGCACCTTTAAACTTGTTTGGAAGCACCGACGGAGTCTCTGTGAGTTATCGATGATAATTATATACAGCATAACGGCTGCGACCATATTCTCACCTGTGACCGTACGGTGCGAGATAAGACTCCCATGTCAATGGACTGCAGAAATTTGAATAGAAGATGAGAGTATGTACAGTACATGGATGATTGCAAAAGCCAAGATAGACCTTCAGTTTGTATCTCAACAAGCTGAGCTCAAATTTTATGATCTCGTAAAGATTGACTGTATCTATATATACTTACATTGTTTTATCCAAGTTCATATGTATAATGCTTGTGGTTGTTGAGATATCATGTTTGTTTTTGACATTTTCCACCATGAATATTAACAAAGTAAAAATTGTTGTTCAAAGGACATGTACATGTATATACTATGTAGTTACATCACCGTAACGAGTGTAAACTAAATCGGACACACGGTTGCAGCGAAATTGACATTTTATGAAATTTTATGGTAAGTCCTGCCCACTCACTAATATTCATGAGATAGGGTGCTAGAAACAAAAGGGCACATCTAATCATCATAGGTCATCTACCTACCACGTATGACATTGATTCAACTTGTGACTTCGAAGATATTAACAAGCTGTTTTTGACGACTTTCAAGTAAACCCCATCCACTCATGAATATTAATAAGTTCAACATGGTTATTGCAAAGAAACATGTACTTGCTATGTAGTTATATCACCGTATAAAGTGTGAACTCAATTTGACATACGGTTGAAGAGATATTGACATTTTAAGAATTTTACGTTTAAGCCCCACCCACTCATTAATATGCATGATAGCCCCACCAAAAACAATAGGGATCATTTACTGATCCTGACCAACATACGTATAAACCAAGTGTGAAATCAATCACATATTTCCTTCTTGAGATACAGTGTTTACAAGCTAGGGCGTCACATACAAACACACACATATAAACACAAACGCACATACACGCGTGCGCCAACTTGACGGCATCTATAGATTCTGATGGATGAATAGCATCAGAACCAAAAAGTGGTGCTGCATGTTATACAACAGCAGTCTTTCGGGATGTATGAAATGCTGTATGTGTGTGACATCACATGATTGAAGCAAACTTAGGATTTGATGTTACAACTGCAGTACTAAAGCAACTGATTGGGTTTGCAGCATAATTTCTCCCTTCTCTTACACTCACCCCCATCCCCCCCCCCTTCCCCCATTTGGGAGAAAATCCTCTCTAATTATTAATAATTTCATACATAACATTCATGTTCAGGTCTTGCAATGAATATACTTTAAATGAGGGTCAAATTGTTGCCCTTTTATGTCTGAAATGGAGAAGCCAAAGTTATGGTACAAAATATGCATTTCCTTATAAACTGTCTCTATCAAGCATACCCTGGCCCTTACATCATTTCAATGGGCAAGCCTGGCTACCAAGCCACATAGCCCTCTACTTTCTATACTCCCTTGCTCTACTGTTTAAACCATTACTGATAGTCGCTCATTTTTCCTATTGAAAAACATAAACTGAAGTCAGCTCCACAAATACAGGTAAGGTAATAGTCTCATACATCCAGTCACTTTGACTATTGGAAAAAACTTACTAAATAGAGCAAAGCGCTCAAAAAAGGCAAAAGTACCACCAAAATAGGCCATGTGACCTCTGTCTTGGATTTACAGCCTATCAAAGTGAGATGAAACTATTAAACAACCCTTCTTGTTGATACTATAAAGGCTTTTCTCTGTACAGTGCTGCAAATGTCATGGTATTTTTAATCCTAGCGGCACCCTGAAAAAGAAATTCTTCATCTTCTTCTTTTTGGCTGCAACATGATATTATTATGTTAGCTATCTGGATTGGCTACTAGAGGCGAGAGTGAAACTTAAAAAGTTCATATCTAAACACAACCGACAAATGTGCACAGAATGTCCTCGAGAAAGACAGTCTTTAATTTTGGGAAAAAAAGTTTGCTGTTATTGATTATACAGTAGGTTTAGTGTTACAAAAGGCAATGCAAGATATTTGTGTGACAAAGAAAAAAAAAAAAATAGACAAAAAAAATAAAGAAGGGAAAGAAAAACAAAAAGTAAAATAATATTTAGATGATTACGCAGGCTAATAATAAGCAGAATTGATGCAAAAAGCTGAAAAATAAAAAATTAAGTCAACTAAAAAGTAAAAATCTCTATATGAAGCTATTCATTCTGTATAATAATAAAAATGAAATATAGTTAACTTTTAGCAGCAAATTACAAGATTAGCACTAACAGTGTTCCTACATTTGGCACATGTATGGGCTAATATAAACACCTTCAAACATACCTTTCTAAATCAAGTTGCTCTTTTTTTGTTTGAAAAGGACATACAGCATGGATTGAATGGAAAGTGTTCTGTTCAAAGATGACACAATTTCATTGAAGCAAAAATTTGTTCTGTTACTTTTAAGAGCCAAGCAGTTATTTTACTACACAAATTTTTCATTTAGCAACTTGGTTACGATGGCAGTCCGAAAATTTGAAATTAAAAACTTGGTTATACACATGACTATTTGAGAGGGGTTCAAATAGTTACCAATTCCGAAGTAGACAAACTCGGTGGTGTCCAAGAACCATCCTGAATTTAAGAACAGAGAAAAGACAATTTAAGGGCTTTTCTCAGCACACCCAACATGGTGTGTCCCTGAACACTGACTCTCAGTAGTGCTTCAATACAGTAGCTCACAAACCAAACCCTGAAAAATATGGGATGGCTTCTAGTCGACCCCCTCCCCACCCACCTCCTTCGGGTAAAAGTACCCAACCAACCCAATACATACACCACTGTAAGAAATCTCTAAGAAAGGTCTGATTCTTCTACGAAAAAAACAACCTGTTCCATCGTTCAATAAATGGAGGTTTCCAGCAGATATATGTTTGTATGTTTGTTAACTTTGGGATTTAATGGGGACTACATCTATGCTTTGATATGCTTATAATGTGCTTTGATATGCTTATAATGTGTCAAGTAACATGACGTCCATGTTGCCATTTCCAAGATTGACATACTTTCCAGCCTTCACATATTGAATGTTACTTTAATAAAAAAAAAAAAAAAACAATCAGTACATACATGTGTGCATCACTGAATCAGTATTACGACTTTTTGTGTAAATTTTGAGACTGAAAGAATAGAAAGTAACGAGAAGCTCGACACATTGCCACTGAGCAATAGAAAACTGCAGACTCAACAGGTTCCTTATTCTTGAGTGTTTGTATATCTATATATTTACAATTTCAACGACAGCTCTTTTTTCTGTCTCTGTTTATCTTTCTCCTTTGTCTTGGTTTCTTTACAGGGAACTGTTTATACACAAGTTATTTATTCTAACAGATACATTAGAAGTGATTGTTTTCAATGTGTCATACTTATATGCCAACGGTGTTTAAGTGTACATAGCTCTCTTTATAAACACATAGTAACGTTTTGATAACAATCAAGAGTAGGAAGTACAGCAAGATCCAGGCTCAAGCCCATAGAGCTATATAAAGCTGTACCATGCTACAAAAGTAAAAAAGAAAACCTATCAGGGATATTTTAAATCTCGGCTGTTGGAATAATTTTCCATCCAGATGACACCTCCCACTGCACTGTTATCAATAATAATAATAATAATAAAACTAATAATAATAATAATAATAATAATAATAATAATTATAATAATAATAATAATAATATTATCTACACCACTTAAGTGTAAGAACATTAACTGAAGATATGAAACCCAGTCAACGTAGGGTGTGCCAAAATAATTTGGTTCTTTGCCGACTGCAAGTCACAACGCACACAGACGTTTCAACCGACCTATCAAGCTGTATGAGAAATGACCACTAACACAGGACAATATGTAAATTATTTGGCTTTACATATTTCCAGTAACATGTGACTGTATTCTTCATTATTCTAGATCTTTGTTTTAATGTGACTTTGTATGGAGTTGAAATGGAAATCTCAACCCAGACTAGACTGTCTCGTTAATATAAGTTTTATATCTGTTTACTTAAGTCTCAAGCAGACATTTTAAATAAATAAAGATTCCACCGATACAGTAACGGAATACACGTACGTGTGTATAAGTTTAGGACACTGGTAAGTTCTTGAGACAAAGTACTCATTTTACACCTTTCCTTCCATTAATATTCTGAGGCGGAGCACAAAATGGGTCAACGTGAGGTCAAAATAGATTTGTGATGACTCAGGAACAGCAGGTTTGCTCCAGCATCACACATGCTAGGTGGTATCACATGTTAACCCAAACATTTCTACATAGTTCAAAAGGTCATATTGCTTTGCTCCAAATTTACTATACTTTACATACACAAAAATGGTAAAATCTACTGTAGGCCTATATCTAAAAAATATTTTAGCAGATCATCCATAACATAGGTGGGTAACATAGGTGGGTAACATCTAGGGTGGGTAACATAAGTGGGTAACATAGGTGACAAGATCATATGATGGGAATATTGCATCGCATTAAGTGAATTTCAGGTGTGAAGGATTAATTGGCTTGCAGTGCAAGTAATTCAGGTTAATATGCAAGGTTTCTTCCTCCCACCTTGCTTTCTCATACCTCGACCAAACAGACCGAGATGCTAGAACTCAAGGTCTGCTTCCATGGGCTTTTCATTGCTGATTGGACCACAAATGAGCCCAACCATTCAGGCTCATATCATCTGTAAAACCTGATTGGCAAGCATTCCACAAACTCGGGCGCTACGAATAGTGTGTTGCTATGTTAACAATGTACTCTTTAATTTTGGCTGGAGCTTGTCAGAATTAACTTGTTGAATGTCATATTACTAATTTATATACACTCTACTTGATAATAATACATGTATGGCACTGACACTCCAGGTTATTTCTATGTGGCTTAAACTGTTTGTGTGTTGAAGGCTTCCAGGGCAGCTTTTAACTTATGACATAGAATAATTTTAAAATACCCTGATGAATGTTGATCTGAGCCGAGGTACTACTACTCTATGAAAGGACTACCTATGTATATAATGTGCACTTATTACCACACCTTCAGCATTCTACTTATTATTAACTAATGACACTAAAACTACCGCAGTAACGGGAACTGCCAACGGTTCAAGTCTGAAAGAATGCTGAACTTGCCGCAAAATGTAATGTCCCACAGTTTCACACTGGTTAACAAAAGAGAATGAATAATAAAGCTTCCTAATTCATCAAGTACCACCTAATGAGAGAATGCACCAGCACCTGTCACCCAACAGAATTAAAGATCCCCTGTTCCCACTATTAAAACATGAAAAAAATATCAAGTAACCTTGGATTCTTCATCAGGCCAGACCAGTAGTTTATAATGTCTAACTTTACATCTCAGCTATGGAACAAGCTTTGAAGGCCCAATGTTTGACCAATGAAACTTTCCTGTTTTATTTTTTTAATTTTTTTTTTAAACTTCTCTCTGTATTACATTTTTGAAAGGTTCACAAGCTGCTACATCAAGCTATATTGACATGTGTTCATTTATACAGACTGACCAACGAGAAGAGACATCTTTTGGTGAAGGTTGTGATACTGTGAGTGTAGTCTACCTATAAGCAAGGAAACGATTTTTTTTATTTTTGTAATAACCCTACAGGATATATATTTGTTAGTCCGTGTTTAGCGTGGCCCCAGTAAGGCAGCTTTACCAAACAGATAAGCTCAGTAAGGTAATTGTGAGGTCGTAGAATAACGATCGTCTTCCAAAAACGTGTCTGTGCCTGCCTCGATGACTGCCTATGCTTGGAATACCTGGCATCAAAACTTAAACATATTTTTTAGTTTGAAATAGAGATTTTCTAAGGACCGACAAGGATTTCCTTTTACATTCTTGAAAGGAAATAAATATTACAAAATAATTTCCAAAATTTTTTAAGTTTTTGTTACTTTTTATTAAACTTGAGATAAAATCCAAACCTAGTTAAATTCTGTGTGACAGAAAATTCAGGGTTACATCAAGAGGCAAGTAGACGGCCCCCCCCCCCCCCCAAACACCACCACCCCCCCACACCCACACGCACTCACCCCATACACCCACAAAACACAGCCCCTCACACAACGACGACACC
>JAAAKB020239522.1:0-11284 GCA_010014835.2 Apostichopus leukothele | reverse complement strand
GGGGGGATCTCACAGCCGACTGGAACGGCCGTCTAACAACTCCTGGGCCAGCTGGCTTTGCCTCACCCTGAACATCTCCTGTACACGTCCTTAGCTAGCTACTCGAGCCGCTTTGCGTTCTCCTCTGGTCATGCGACCGTCGGTCCTGCCAACACGGCCACCACTTGAGGTCTTTGCAGGTTTTCTGCCAGTTGCCCCTCCACCTTTCTTTTTACGGATCGGCTTAGTGGTCCTGCTTTTGTCCTCAAAGATTTGATCAATAACTCCTTCATCGGGCTTTTCTCCTTTGATGACATTCTTCAACAGGCAAAGACTGACATTGCCGTCACCGCCACCAACTGCAATTTCCGCCCCTTGGACAAAGGTGGTAAACTTGTCAGGGTCGAATTCAGTATGTACTTCCTTTATCTGGTTTGACTCTTCGGGATTTGAAGCCGGCTGAGATGGACTGCTAATGAGCCTCCGCTTATCCGAATTTGCTTACACGTCTTTGACGGTAAGTATTTTTGAATCATTTTATTGATTCTTGGCTCTCCGTAGAACTTGCTATCCAGTTCTCTTAGCAGTTTTGTGTCCTCCTCGTTCCACACTGATCTCGACGGTGCAGGTTTGACCGTTCTCTTGTTTGCCTTCTCTAGTTCCCTTTTTGCAATCCTCTTAGCGTTTCTTACTTGAGGATGCTGAGATCTTTCATGTAGAGCGAGTCCGACACTAGAGTGAAATTTTCTCTCACAGATTGTACACCCTTGATTGCCGGTGTTCTCCGTCCTTTGAGCTTCGCCTTTACACTTCGGTACATGACAGCTCACACTGTGGGGGTTACCCGAACGGAAGGTGCAAGTTGGGCATGAAAACTCAATCTGCCAACTCCCGTGCCTTGTCCCATGGTCGTGCAGAGCACGAGCAGTTGTGAAGTTCTCCCTACAACCGGGGCATACAAATACTCCTGAGTTGATCGGAATTACGACCTTTCCGCCCGTGATCTCGATGCGGTCTTCAGATGGTGTCTCATCCTCCGACCTAAGCAAATCCTCATTTTTGTCAAATCCATACGAAGCACCTGAGGATTCTACAGTAGGTACTCCGTACTTGGCCCTGTTGCGAGAAGACACCCCGCCAGCGCGGCTCCGTAGCCGTTCCGCATTGAAATTTTTATGATTGTATTTGTTCATGATTGGTTTGTAAGTTGTTTTAGCTCACCCACCACCTTACCCAAATAAGTGGGTACTATGGCTAACCAACTCTCACCTGCAGACCTGCTGAATGTCCGAAGACAAACTATACAGTCCACGGAGGTCCAACTTAAGAGAGCTGTGGGCGTATCAAAAGAATACTGAATAAAGTGCTCTGCGATACAGTGAAGATCTGCAGGATGTTCATGGATCTCTAATATGTCCGCAAACGTGCCCAAAGTCCCCAACTATTGATTTTTACGATTGTCACATTTGTCACAATTGTCTCGACTTGCTCCCTATAGTCGGTGGGAGGAAGTATATACCGCAAGTTAACCCTCAAAGGCGAGAGGGAACATCTTTACTTTGCTTCGCAAATTCGTCCTCAAAGTCGAGAGGTGTCGAATATTAGATGTCGTAGATTTGGGCAGTGGTGATCGAGTTAACGTTGGCATGTGTCTCTCTCCTTGGAGAGTGATCACTATGGTCACCCGTTCGGTCATTTACTGATTGGGTTCCACTGCAGTTGGTTAGGCTGTGCCTTTCTGATCAGTTTAATCACCCCACTCGTACTACCAATTATGTAAGGTTGTAAGCCATCGAAAATAAATGTTTGTTCTTGATCAGAGAACTCTGGGTTTAGTGTGAAGACCAAACACAGAGCAAGACACATACAAAAAATGGAAAAATCAACTGGATTGGATCAAAAGAATTATAATTATCAATAACAAACAATATACAGCTGATCTGGGCCCAGTCAAAGAATTAAATAAAATAACTTACAGTCGTGAGGTGCGCACCCAAATGTTAAAGTAAATACACTTAATTTAAAAGTCTGTTCTGGTGAGTTGGCCTGCTGGTGACATCAAGTATTCTACGACATCATATCTTCCACGACATCAGATATTCCACGACATCAGAAATAGTTGAACCCATGAATGGTATTATGAATGTCCGATCCCAACAAAGTATTATCCTTTAATTTATAAGCAATGGTGTGGCTGGGTATCCTTCAGTAAAATAATGTCAATATCCTCTGTAGTAAAATAATGTCCTTTATAAGAAATGGTGTTCCGGAATATCCTTTATAATAAAATAGTGTCCCAGACTGTCAGTTGAATATCACAACTTCCATAAAATGATAAGGACTACAGTAACTTGAACTAAGTAAATTAAGGTTTAAAACAAACTATCCAGCCATTAAAACTATCTTTCTCTTCTTTTGCAACTGCCTTGCTCAGATACTTATAGCCAACTGCCTAACTCCTTATACCCCTCACAAAACTCCCTTTGTTACTAAAATATATACACACAGACTCCATTTCCTGTGAGAGCTAATTTCCAGGAAGAACAAGATAGTTGCCTAGCAACCCAGAAGAGGTAGAAGTGAAGAGGTGTTAACCAACCTACTGCCACAAGACAACATACAAATATACTGTACAAATGTATAGCCCCTCTGTTCAGTGAGCACTGCACAGTGCACTAATAAACAAGTAAAACTATGGTACAAAACAAAACTTTATGTAAGAGCTGACCATCTTACAAAAGGAAATAAGTATTCGAATAGGCATTCCTTAGGTATTCAATGAAATAGGTATTCTAATACTTATTAAAATAGCTATATTTAGTATTCGATTAAGCATGCAAAGGAAAGAAGTATTCGAATACCTATTGGAATAGTTATTTTAAGTATTCAATTAGTTATTCTAAAGTCTGAATGCTTAAATTTTTGAAATACCAACTATATAGCTATTCGAATACTTAGCGAATACTTAGCGAATACTTAATAGTTATTCGTGTTGGGTAAGGGTAGGTTGAGATCTGTCCTATTGAGTTCACTGCATGCATGGTGTGGACATCTACTAAACTGATATATAGGTTGAGATCTGTTCTATTGAGTTCACTGCATGCATGGTGTAGACATATATCTACTAAACTGATAGTATGCATGATGTAGAGTGAAGTCCAATCTTATCTCATTAGTGGTTCATAGTTATTGAGTTATTGCACAGTGTTGTACTTGATTGATGGTTAAGAAATTGCTTTCAATGTTTCTGAACCTTTCATTGAATCAAGTCATGGAGAAACTCTATTTACTAAAGGGTTCCTATATGCATAGCTGATCCACGGCTTAAGCTGCAATGTGCATGTTAGTTTGTTACCATTGTAACTCCTACATGACTAGTTAGCTATATTTTCTTCAAATGTATATGTTTATGGAAGTATGATTATGTATGCATGTCTAAGTCAATTTGATAATTATCTCTTCAGAGGACACCACACCCCCTGATGTTATGGGTTGCCCTCAGAGTGTGGTGGAGACTGTTGAGTTAGGTGTTACCAGTGTCCCAGTGTTTTGGGTAGAACCAACCGTGACTGACATTTCGGGTACTGAACGATTAGACGATAGATCCCATCAGCCAGGACAGCCATTTATCGTTGGGGTGACCACAGTGACGTATGTGTATTCTGATGCCAGCAATAACATCGCCAGATGTATCTTTAATGTCATAGTAACCTCAGGTTTGTCTGCTAAATGTCTTTAGTTTGAACCTATCTGACTGTATCTTAAAAGTCAGATGTCATTTGTCAGATGTTTCTTTAATGTCATAGTTACCACAGGTTAGTCTGCTAGATGTCTTTAGTTTAAACCTATATAAATGTATCTTAAATGTAGTAATGTCATAGTGACAACAGGTTATCTGCTAAATGTCTTAAGTCTGAACCTATCTAGATATATTTAAAATGTCATATGTCAGATGTCATGTCAGATGTATCTTTAATTTCATAGTAACAACAGGCTTGTATGCTAAATTTCTTCAGTCTGATCCCCATTTGACTTTAAACGTAGGGAAATAATTTATCTAGTATCGCAAAGCCAAATAATATGCAGAATGGTCATGTTGCTACACAAATGTGAAGATGCATAAATTATGTTTGTGCACATGACCGTATCAATATCAGTATTTTATTAGAAACAACATTCCTAAGCCTCAAAACTGCTATAATAGAATCTAAACAATATGAACATTAAATTTATACCCAGAACATGGTTGTTAAAAATGTTGCCATGTAAAGGCTTCATTATTCCTGGAGACAGATCATTCAGCAAAGTAATCTCTCTTTTGTCATATTTTTCTACAAAAGCAACCTGTTTCTTTCCCATTTGATGTTTAGTTATCCTTAAGATGGGATTATATTACTCTGTTTGCAATTCATAGATAAATAATTACACATTATAGCAACACTATTTCCAAAACTTAATTGCTATTGTGATGTCACTCACTCCTTATCTTGCCAAATTTGCCAAACATTTCAAAAAACATGCCATCAGGATGTGATTTCCATCTACTACAAATGAAGTATGTACTGTTTTGACCACTGGAATATCCCTGTGAGTCAATGCATACTAATATCACAGACGGCTTAGATTTAACCAACAGATATGTATCTTTAATTCACAGATGTTGAAAGTTTTTTTACTAAGAAAGGGATTAATAGAGCTAACTTGAGTTACATTTTTTCTTCTGTTTTTCTAGAAGATACTACCCCACCTTCAATAACGGGGTGTCCGGTACAACCAGTTGTAGAGCAAGTGGAGTTGGGAATAAGTGGTACCTTTGTGACCTGGACTCCACCAACCGCAGCAGATTTGTCAGAGCCTGTCACTGTAAATGTCAATCAAAACTCTGGTTCATTCTTCCTTGTAGGAACAATGGTTATTACCTATACCTTTAGCGATGCTGAGAATAACCAGAATATCTGTAGATTTGATGTAGTTGTGATCACAAGTAAGTTTCCTAGTGTACACTGATAAGAACAAGAGTTGTTTGTCACTTTCAATGCCTAGGAGAGTACCCAAATCAAATATGTAAAAGTGCAGAAAAGAATTATGCTTATGGTGAAATAATTTATCTCAATTTAAATTGCTCATTGTACATGACCTTTTTAAATTGTACATGACCTATTGTAACTATTATCAAGAATGATAGGATAAAAAACTACTGATAATGGAAGCAATTCTCCACTTTCATTGATTTATGAAAGATTTCAGCCTAAATCAAATGTGAAGTTTGTTCCATCTACAGAACAGGAGGTCCTGTTGGTATTGCATATTGGTGGAATAACTTAGTGAATTATCTATACATCTTTCTGTCTATTTGTCTGTCTGTCTATGAATGCTTGATACAAGGATATTTTTAAAGATATTTGCTGGTTGTCACTCGGACGAGCAGATCTTACTTTTCGATTGTCCGAGCAGCAAATTTGGTTTTCAGAAAATATGTACCAACAAAGAATAAACTAAGATATATATATAAGTCATCATAGTAGAGAATGATTTCAAATGGTATTCTGTAACTTATCTCTGACAACATGTAATCTTTTTGATAAGTTCCTATTTATGTTATTTCTTTTGTCTATGCCACTGATCCTGACATACTACAGAGTTTTGTTTCACTGTGGTCTTGATGCCAAACCATTATGACAGTTCGCCTTGTTTGATTTGTAAAGTGTTTTGACAAGTCTAATCAGTCCTGTCTGTGGTAACCCCTAGCTTTATCTTCATCATTCTCTATATAGCTATTTCTCAGTAGCTATTACTGTGAACAGAGTCAATTACATTTTCAAGTTGGGTGAAGTTCAGATATAATCATTCTTACCACTAATTTTCTCCATTAAATTCAAAGAATTAGATTTTTGTCATCTTCCATGTAGGAGTTCCTTTCAATTCCAGCTTGTTTCTTTCTAAGCCTTTGTCCATTTCACCCTTGATTCAATCAGTGACCCCATGACTCAGTGCTTTGTCTATGATCAACAATACAGTTTTGGCTCTCAAATTCCTGAACTGGTTTAGGTTCCCTTATCTGGCATTTCAGTTTGTCAGTATTTCCTTTTCTCTCAAGACCTTCTTTGATAGATGTTGACGTTCATCAGTTCATGAACTCCAAGTCTGCTTTGAATAGTTCTGCTTTGATAGCATCAATTTTTCAGTCATTTTCCTATCTTTCAGTTGTTTAATGACAATCTTTATTTCAGTTCTGTTTTGTTCCCCAATTCAGTTTTTGCTATTGCATGGTACTTTGTTTCTGTCTTCATCCGGGGGAGCCTGGCTTGATTCTACCGTGGTTATTACTGTACTTCTTTAAAATGCTCTGTCTATCTTTGCAATGTCTCTCCTTTGCCATCATTCAGAGTCAAATTTATCTTTGATAGCCATGCTTTGTTTTGTTGGTTTGTTGCATAGGTCACTAAGTCTTCACATCCCTCCTACAGTGTGCATGTTGGTCATTCTTTGTTGTTTGACTACATTTCTTCCCGCAACCAAAGAGTAAGATGTGGATGTCTGAGTAGGAGTCAGGTAGAAACCCCGACTAACTAAGGGTCACCGCTTCTATCGTTTTTAAAAGTTTTCCTCACTTTGTCTTCACTGCAAGATAATGTGCCACATTCCCTTGGACTTCACAGCAAATATTCTTAGATAAAGCAGATCTATTACACATTTAACAGTTGTCCATATGTCACCTGTGCTTCAAGTGAGAATTTGAAGAATTCTTGCTAGTTTTCTTCTTAAAAAGTTGAACTCAAATGTGTTTGAATGGCATGCATGGGCTGGAATTGATTGCTGGGGCTCTTAATGATTCGTCTTTAGTTGACATGTGTCCATGACCGCCAATGAAATTATGTAAAGGTCGTCGGTGTTACAACCAAGCTGTCGCTTTTTGAAAACTTTCAAAAATAAATTTCTAGGAGTTCGGTAAACTGAAGTAAAGGATACGGCATTCACTTATCTGAAAAGTATATTTAGTGCAATGTTCTATGCTAATGTATTGAACAATGTATTATTTGATAATCGGTCTAAAGAGCTGTGTTACGTTGAATTTGCATCAATCCTGCTAGACCACATGCAGCCCTTTAGATACCGAATTTAACATTCTTGAAACAATTTAGCTGTTTTGTACTCTAGTTGACTAAATTCACACAAAGAATGGTGAAACCAAAACAAAGAAAGAAAACTCAAGAGAAAAGTGTGCAAATGAGAATAAAAAAAATGTTAAATAACTAGCTATGAAAAGCAATCGTCTGATTATAACCTCATCTTCTCTGTATTGTCAATGTTTCAATAAGGAGTCAAAATACTCTGACAGAGCAGCATGGGATAGGTTTCATATCGATTTGGGTCTTGCCTCAGCTTAGGTAGAGATCGAGCGGTCAAGTAGTGAAATATTTTGAATGAAAGTGTCACATGATGTTTTCATTGTTTCTGTTTTCATGATAAGTGTCGAAATAATAAACCATTGTTCTTCAGGCAACTATTAACTTCACTGTTTATAGTGCATTCCTGTAAAATGGTACATTATTTTCTAAGGTTAGTTTGGCTTAAAGAGTGGGTGCATTGAAATAATTAATTATCATTCAGGTGGAACCTCAAATGAACATATGACAAACTTGCTCAAGGAAATACCACAGGGTGCCTTTGATTGTAGTTGTTTCGGATGAGTAGGGGCTCCCTTAAAGTTTGTGCATTGTATTAGATTAAAGTATGGTATTTTCATCATGAAGCTGGGGATGCACCAATCTTGCCAGACAGGCATTTACATAGGCAGACTCCATTTTGATATTTGGTAGACTGTTTAATATCACCTTTAGTATATAGCAGATTTACCTCAAATTCGTGCGTCTCACTTTTCCGAAACACTCCAAGATCATTAAATCAAGTGTGCTGAAGATCCATATTCCTCTGCATGTCAATATTAATCTTTAATTCCATAAAGGTCACTTTTGCAACACATTTCAACTTTGTCATGGACAAATTGTATAATTATAGTCTTGGTTGTTGTCCTATTGCTGCAATATATTTGACCACTTGATCTTGGTGTAGTGGTTTCAGTAGCTCATATTCAAACTACATTCATAGATGTGAATCTATATATTACATAACAATATCAATGCCTATCATCACCACTGCAGTTCACTGGTGTAATTAAATGTCTTTTGGTAGAATTACATTGTGTTGCAAAATTAGAAAACTCACATTTTAAAGTTTTTCTCATTATCTCCCCCCCCCCCAACCCACATTTCCTCATCAGTTGATACTGTTCAACCAGTTATATCTGACTGTCCACCACAGCAGACTGTCACCGTTGAACTGGGACAAACGTCTGCACAAGTTGTATGGTTTCAACCCTCTGCAACTGACAATTCCGGAATAGCTACTCTGCAAACTCAGACACACAGTCCTGGAGATTCCTTCGTGATAGGACAAACAACTGTGATGTATATATTTGTGGATCCGGTCGGCAACACAGCAACCTGTGAATGCTGTGTACTTGTTCAGATAGGTATGTACTTAATCAGATGATTTAGATTGCTAACATGTTTTTTTTTTTTTTTAGATTCTTCCTAGTTTATAGTTTTTTGAGTAAATTTGCATTATTACTATTGTGTTTTTTGTTTTCACCGTTAGTTTTTCAACTGAAATATGCTGACAAGGGAATTTTGTATCGAAACTGCTAACTCTACAGGAAATGTATTGAATATAGTAAGTCAATACAGAATGAAGCAACTGAACAGTATTCAAAATTTGGGTTAATGATCCAAAGACTCATTCAGCTTTCCTTTGCCCTGATGCTGGTACTACTGTGTATCACTACAGAGAAATGACGCCTTTAATATAATCTTCAGGTTCTATGCTTTACTAATGTTTTCAGATTGATCTGTGAATGCAAGCCTTATTATTTTGTTTATCTGTGCACCTTTTCACTTCACCAGTTTCTCTGGGTAATAATCGGTTAATCGAACGAGCGTTTGGGTTTTTGTAAATGTTAGCTCTTTTCCTCTTCGTCCACAGTGTCATATGATTTGTCCAATTAGAAAGTTGTGCATTGGACAAGTTGTGCATATTACACTATTTAAGTTTGTGAATTATCACGTTCTGAATAACCCTTGCTTAGTAATCAAAACAGATGCCTGATTAATATTCATATATCCAATAATATTACAGAAGTAGTGTATATATGTATACATACACACACACATATATCAGAGTATGGTTCCAATATATCCCCTTATTATGATTTATTGATTGTTTTCATTACGCTCACCTCCCCAAATGTTCCAGAACTAGTTATATCCTGATATGAACGTTTTCTCTCATTACTTTAGCGACGGAGCTTGAAATTCAACTCATGGATATTATTAATGTAAGTTTTAACTTCCGTCGTAAACTGTTTTAATACTGCTTTCTCTTTTTTAATTCCTCCGAAAAACAAAACGTTGCTTGATGACTAAAACATTTTGAAATATATGGACAAAGTTGAGCTTTCTCTCGGAGAGGGGGGGGGGGCATTTTTTACTGAAGTGTTTATAAGGAGTGTGGGGGCTTTGGTGACCCTCTTTCGGGATATAATCTCTCACATAACTTGAAGCTTCCAAGGTGTGTTTTATGTTAGTAAGCAACCTTATGATTTGGTGATGAATAATATTGTTAACCATTATCGATACTATCACATTATTGCCCGGGTATTCCTCACGCCCGCCATTTTCTTTCCCATTTACGTTTATGCTTGAATTCTATGCAGACAATCTCCGGAGAAAACACAACCACCAACGAAGTTGTGATGTCCTCAGAATCGATAGCAAAAATATCGGATGATGACGACTTTTTGGAAGAAGATCCACAGAGGGTAGAGTTGGTCATCTCATCTCTGGAGTCAGTCGTGAGAGCAGGAAAGGCCTCTATTAACGTAAGCAGATCAACAAACTGTCTTATGAAATATAGTGCATATGCTAAGTGTGGGGTAAATGAGAATCACAAGCAACTCGCCCTCATATCTTCAGAAATATACGGAGTCATGTATGGCTTGAGTTTGGAACGGTGCCATGGTGATTTGGGATGGGGTGGGAAAGGGAATAGGTGTCGGGAATGATGGAGAGGGGAGACATAATAGATGACGTCACGTCTAAAGAAAATAATTCAAGTACAATCTACAGTAATTTTGCGTTTATTAAATTTCTTTTTCTCCGTAATAGGTTACGGACCCAGTGGTAAGAAGCATCAACAATCTTATGAATCTAGATCGAGATATTCTAGAAGATGGCATGATTGAAGGAGGAAGGGCTGTGGTTGCATTAGAGGGACAAATCACAAATTTTCAGACAAATGATGGAAATTTCTCCACAGTTCTTGACAATGTTGGGGTAACTGCGGTTAAAATAGATGCAAGGAGTGTCGGTAGTAGCTTAGGGTATGCAAACTTATTGCCGGAAAATGAGACACTATTAATGGGTGGCGCTTTTCAAGAAGGCAATACTCGACTATTCTCTGATGGAGACGCGATACCTCTTGAGAGAACGGCTACATCCATATCGGTACCATCATCAGTTTTAGACTTGCTCAGAGGAGGTAAGAAAGTCTCTTTTACACATCATTGATACTTTTCAGCAGTTACGTAACCAGTTTTGCAAAACGATGATACGTCTTTAGTACATTGATATGAAGGAAAATAGGAAATCATTCACATATGATGTTACCTATCTTAACGTAGCTCAGTTTTAGTATATCAAATTGTATATATATTTCTCCAATCCCAGCTGGTGTCGAGTTGACAGCTGTTCCAGTAACTTTCATCATCTATGGTAATGCTGTTCTGTTCAGACCATCCATGCCGACAGAGGTAGAAGAGAATATCGAAGAGGAAGATAAGTCCACAGTAACTGAAAGGGTTGCAAGTCAAATCATCTCCGCCATCATACAAACTGAGAATACCAGCATTGTAAATCTCCCTCTAGGTTCACCTGTGATCACGACATTCCTATCAAATCTGGTAAATATGATTTCGTGTGAAAAGAGTTTGCAAGTCCCAATCATATAAATATCTTTATCTGTAAGACTCTTCAATCTGCACTTTTGAAAGCTTACTGGTACAAATACAGTCCACAACACTCATCCCAAAACTTAATTAGCACTATCTACACATATGTAGTTACATGTCTGTGAAAGTTTTGCCAGCTTTGACGGTAATTGCTTCACAAATTTTTAAAATGGCAGCAAACTATACATATTATATATTTATACTACAAAATTATATATATATATATATATATATATATAT
>JAAAKB020239412.1:0-11287 GCA_010014835.2 Apostichopus leukothele | reverse complement strand
TGAGGCGCTCTCTCCACCTCCCAGTTTCCCCCAACTAACCACAACCCAATAGGTTCCCCCCCCCCCCCCCCCTGACCCTCCCCCATTGATGAAACCTGATTCATTTATCCCATTTCAGAGACAAACTCCAATCAGAAACCATTTCTCTCGATACAGCATCATTTCTTCCCAAAACTTACAAAACCGTAACCAAACCACGACAGTTTTCGAACACTATGAAAGACTCACCTGTTGTTGGCTGTACTCCACAAATCCAGGACTGCCCATATTTTGTACCATCTGGTTATTTCCCGGGTACTCAAACTGCAGGGGTTCCATGCCCGACTCCGGACCGCCCCCACCGGTATCGATCTCCAGCTGGTTCGGCACCTCCGAGTTCAGATACTGCTCGGGAGGTACCTCCCTGTGACCTTTGACCGGTCCATTCTGGTACTGTGCATCGACCATATGATGGGGAGGGACCACCTCCTGCTGTTGTCCCACTTGGTTTTCAATAGGTTCGGATGAGGGGGGTTGGCCATTGTTCATACTGTTAAATACAAAGCGAGCAGGAAATAGCAAATAGCTGTTTTGAAGAGGACTAAAGTAGTTTGTCTGAAGCAGTGGCATACTTGAAGCAGGAGTACCAGTAGAATTTCCGTCGCTATGAATACAAGATACAAAGCTCTAGTCACGAGTACAAAAGTTTGCACCGGTTTCTACACTAGATTTCCAACGTGCAACCCCCCTAACCCCCTCCCCGGAGTATGATTACCACTCCACGAGGGAGCGTTACAGGCATTCTTTACAAGAAGTCGACTCACCAGAGAGTCTTTTGTGTGGTAACTCCTACAGCCAAGGAAGGTATCAACAAACATACAGTTATAGGCTAGTTGCACTGATTTTTTTTTTTTATACAGGAATGAGCCTTGGTTAAAATGAAAATCACGGAATAGGCTCCAGTTTGCGTATGCTACGGTGTGTTAGGATAATAGTTTTGTCACAGAGGTAGAAAAATCACGGATATTCCGCAAATTCGCGGAAAAAGCTCATGCCTAGTTATATGTTGTCATATTCACCTCTGAATGGATACCCGTAAAACTGTGAGATCTATCGATCGTAATTGGTGAATTATGCACAATTTATTCAATACTGAAAATGTCTGTGTCCCACACAATTGATGCAAATGATTTCATTTTTTGTTAGCAAATCAGTGAAAGCTTTGCACAACTTAGTGCACTGATAAAAATAATGATAATAATAGTTTCGGATACTATATCCTTTCTTGTTTAGAGGCAAGCATAATACATAATAAAATCATAATAAATTCTTCACAAACTGAGCAAAAAATTGGTCTCCCATTAACAGGTACGTTTCTTTAAATTACCATCCCGCTGTCCAACCTACCTGTACACGCTCTGGTCTTCGTTTGGTACTTGCAGCGGTTCCCCTCCATTTTGGACTTCTTTATGACTTTCTAAAACTTCCTCATACGGTGAGGGCGTCTTGCTATTTTTAATCTGGTTAGATTTTGGGTCCGCTTGTTCGTGGTTTGGGGTCACAGCATTCATACCCTGTATCAGCAGAAAATGGGGAGAAGAAGAAGAAGAAAAGGTGTGAATATGAACAAACATTTAAAAAATTTCAAAAAATCTATATCCTGTGGTACAATACCTTCAACTACTTCCATCCATTAATGCTAATTTCATGGGAATGTTAATAGTTATCATGAAAAACCATTATGCAAAATGACAGCTATAATATTTCCAAATCAAAATTCTTGTATACATCCATGTCATGGAATGATATATGCTCGTCTAGCAGACTAAACAACATTTGCCACGGTTCCGGTGTACTTCCGAACACACAACTCAAACGGAGTTGTTTTAGGTAATGTGTGATTATATTGTACGTTGGCCCTAATAAAGATCATAAAATGAGATTTCTTTTGTGAACTACACCTCTCAGGTGCAACCATACTTAACGTTGTCCTTCGTTATCATACAAAACTTGTAATCGTTCGTTGACAGCAACCTGAACGGACAAAAGGGATTTGAAAGTTAACAAAGCTCCTCCTCACATATCTGTTCTTCATTTGATGTAATTTGTGATCAATCTCGCCCGAGATTGGCTTCACTCTCGGAGACGATCCCAGGACGTACTCCACCATACTCAGTCCGAGACCGCTGGTGTCTGATCTGGGTGAAAGCACAGAATTCTCATGACCCTGATAGCTCCCCGGAGAGAGTTGTCTACGTTGCACCATGATTGGCTGGGAAACAGAGTGGTCTGTGCCTGATGGGGTGAAAAAACCTCATTAGATGGCGGGAAAAACCTCATTACGAGAAAGTTGTCGCATCTGGTGACCTTTCTTCACTTTTCTCAGAGAATCCAAAAACACACTTTTTTCAAAATCAATCGGCCAAAAACTTTCCACTTAAATAGGCAATTTGGACGTACCAGTGGAGTACAGGGGAGGGGCAAAGTTTATAATTCATTTAGTATAGCATCCAATAAGTAATTTCTTGAAAATTGTGATACACGAGGGTAAACAATTTTTTTTTTGGGTACCCGGAGGGTAACGGCTCCCGGGTAGCCGCTTCCCAATTTTTGGACCCGTGTAAACACTACTGTAAACACTACTGTAAACACTGGCAATTGTAGTTCAATGATGGAAATGACGGCACCTTCTAAATTCAAATTTGTTACAGAGGATAGGACCTACATATGGTGTCACCTCAAGTCAATACCAATGTAAGGATACTTTCAAAAAAATTCTCTGACTCTTACAATGGGGGCAAAAACTTTGCTTTGCAATGCCTTCAAAACATGATGCCTGCCACATACTCAAGATGATTAGAACTGCAAGTCTGGTTAAAAGTCCCAAATGAAAGATCTGGTAAACTACATGAAATGCAAAAAAATTAGCTGTCTTCACAACATACCTGACATTCCCCAGGCACCTTGTCCACCTTGAGACCATTCGTTTTGATTGAGAAATAGACCACCCTTGTCATCAGTGCCCCAGTACTTTTTCGGTGATCCGTACCCCTCTATATGTCTTCCCTTCATGTCCTCTAATTGTAGTGCCTGGAATTCACTTGTCATTTTTGATAAATCTGCTGTCCGAACCTTTGATAACACCCAACAAAAAAGACAAATTTTAAGTAAAACCTGAACTATACGTTGGAATCAATCATCATAAAATACTAAAATATAAGCTTCTGCCACACAAATTCTGCTACACGTTGTTGCATTGACTGTGCGTAGCATTTTGACAATTTGACAAATAGCATACATGTTATAATATAATAGCATATAATAATAACACATCGCATACAGAGCTCACTTAATACAACCCCAGATGAGCAACAAGCTAAAATCAGTTCACAATGACAAAGCATGTACTTCTTAACATTTTATTAACTAGGCCTGAACTTTTCATGTGCATAAAATTTGGACCTGTTAAACCAGTTGTGAAGTTAATGACGAAATGTACCTGATCAATCACACTATCATCCCCACTGGTCCACTTGTGCTTGGCCATCATCCCTGCCTGACTTAGGTCATTGTTAGAGGGCCTCTGATAAAAATAGCCCACTGCTGCATCGTCTCGTGACCTGGGTTGAGGTGCGCGGGTGTACCCGGTCCTAGCACCAGTCATGGACGACTCCATGTCACCCTGCCCTCGCTCAACTGTCGTCGTACTGCTCCAATCTCCATTCTCCATTTTGGTAGCCTACCCTTGGAAGTGTTCTGCTACAGACTTTGATTTATAATATATTCTACCCCTTTTTGTCTGGTCATTAAAGACATTTCAAAGTCTGTTGGCATGAAAAATATCAAAAAGAATAGAAAAGAAAATTAGTCTCTGTGGTGTCATACTTCTTCAAGGAATATCATCATTTTGTAATTTAATTGGGAAATAATTTTTCTGGTACAGCATCACAAAATGCTGTAAATGTAAAATGAGCAACTTGCTATGAATGTGCAAAGATGTACAGCAAGGTATAGCAGTTTTTGTACACAGAAACCGAACAAACTTCAGAGCATTTATTTGAATGTGTGCCACACAAACTTTGAACACTAAATTAATCCCCCGTTTCAATGCAGAATAAAAAAAACGTTTTGATGTCATCAATTTAAAGTTATTTCATAACAAGTTTAAGAGAACTGATCTGTTTTGAACATTGGGGCATAAAGTGTGATAAAATATTGCCAATTGGTAGTACCTTATGTATGTAACAGGACACCATGGTATTGCAAAATTAGCAGGTATCCATGTATGCATAACAATCTCCTGTAAAATTTGGAATCAATTTCTCATATTTAAGTTTGTCCTACCGATTTGGGAAAGCAAAGAGATTCTGGAGATGTAGCAAATTGTACCTGGCTGTTTGGGGTGGTTTTACGACTAACACTGCCCGTTCTTAACAAGTTATGTAACATTTCAGTGGTAAGTGATTTGTAGGCTTGGGTCTTCACAATTACAAAATTAAGGTTACAACTGGCAAGTCGAGTGGGTCTCGCTCAAAGGAGCATTGAACAGCCTAAGCCAAGTCTTATGTTTGAAATCTTGTACAAGTTGTAGAACCTTTGATTAAACACTGGAACGCAATTAGGCCTAGCCTAGGTTGTAACATAGGGCTTGGTAGTAATATGATAAAAAATACAGGTACATTATCTTATATCCTTATGACGAAGCTCTTCCCCAAAAATGACAGACTAGGCCCTAGGATACCTTTTTGTTAGGCCTCACTTGACTTATGGCTGGTCTAGTCATACTGCATAGAACTACTACTAGGCTTGATACGCGTCAAGCACTTAAAATGCTTAGGCTAGCCTATTCATTTTGTGCACACAATTCATGTCACTGTGTAAGTGTCGCTAATGTTAGGCTAGGACTATATTAAGTATGTGTGAAATGCAGCTTTTAAGAACCGTGGTATCTTCAAATCATAGATTAAGAACAAGTACATGCTTAATGTTGAAAATGCAATAATAAATGAACATCTCAAATTTAACGAACCACGTCACTTTATAAAACAAAACTAGCCTAGACCTTATGAACGTAGCTCGAGCTGACAAAAGATATCATCACGGAGGAAGATCTCGACGTTTTATATAGCCCTCTTCTTCAATCTTAGGTTCAAAAGACAGCCTTTAAATAATGCATGATAAAAATGAAGGTTTGAAGAACACTGTTGTAAAGACAAAATGTGATTAGATGACTGCCTTACCGCGATGTCGAGGGATTTTTCTATCCCCATCACGTTCACTTCCTCTGCTGTGCTACGACATATTGAAACTTGTCCAGCTATTTGAGGAAGAGGACAATGCATGACGGGAAATAAATTACAGTCACTGTACTGGCACTGTACGTATAATGAAGCGTATTCGCTCGAATCAATGACGTCATTCGCGCGGAATGCCAAGGATTCTGCGGGTATGGGGAAGCTAGAAAGTGGTGACCTGGGAATTACTTGTATGAAAACATTGAAACGACATAAATGTGCAGTCCAAAAATTTGGGAAAGTTATTCCACTGTTGCAAGGAACTGCTTGAAAAGATACATTTTTTCAGGACGTGTCCCTACCTCCACCCACAACTACCCCTTTATCGCTTTCTATTCCCAGTGGCGGTTGCATCTAAGGACCCTTAAGTAATCGAAAAGTTCTCAAAGGTGAGGGGACACCCTTAGACCCCTCCCCCAGGACGGCATTCACAAATAAACATTGTGCCCCCTAAAAAGTACTGTGTCCCCAAGTTTGAAATGTCTGGCGACGCCACTGCCTATTCCTTGTTCTTCTGTCGTGTCAGTTAAGTTACCAATTAACGTTATGATGGAAGTCTACTCAGAGAAAAAGATTGTCTGAAGACAAACAGAAGTTGATTAAAAAATAAATATACGCCCTAAATGTTTATTAGCAGTTAGGACGCTACATTTATAGATTAGCCAAACAGTCAAATGTGTCGCAATGTTTGAAGGCTTCATTGGAAACTCGATGCCCCGATTGGTAAAACGGAAATGTGTTCAATAAGGATGGAGAGGGCAGGGGTAATATATTTAAGGTACCACCTTACATATTACCTCTATATAATTGTTCTGTACACACCAAACTAATGGAGGAAAGAGTGAGCGGGGGTTGAGGGTAGGGGTCCCTACCAACCAACCGAACTAAGAAGATCTTGTTTATAGATTGATGAATCTCAAAAGTAACATCCGTAAAACTATATGCATTCCCCCGAGTACCTGGTGTATAGGACCGTGCTAGAACGCCGCTATGTACGTTTTTGTAGACCTCGAAAAGTCAGAATTGGTTGGCAAGTGTTGGGCGACGAAAGCCCGATGGAGCCCATGAACAGCAATGGTCACCGGGCCCATTTTTGAAGTCTACATAATTCACAGCTCTGGGCGTATGGAGAATTATTCTGGTGGGCGGAAGCCTGGACGTGATTCGTCTTATCCCATACCTCAAGACCTCTAGACGACCGCGGGTCCCGTGGCGGTCGTCCCCTCCCTCCACCCTCCCCACCACCCTAATCCCAACTGGTTAGGCTTTTCAGTCATTGGAGCATTAAGCTAATTATATTATGTGTAACCCTGTAACCTGCATGATGATCGCAGAACAGTCTGCTACTATATCTCGAGTTGTATGCAGAGATTAAATTACTGTTAATCTCCAGCGACTTCCTGCTTTTTGTGAATATAGCCCAAATTAGAAATACCGCCCTCTAATTTGCCTTGTCATTTTCTCCCTCATTTTTCAAGTTAAACGGGAAGTACTTTGATATAAATCGTTATTAATCCGCGCCGAGTAGTCATATTTCGTGATGTGTCAATAGCTACACGTCTTTCGCAATATAGTTAAACCATAACTTAACCAGCCGCTATAACGTTACGTATCGAGAAGAACAATTCTTGCGCTGTTGGTAAAGGGATGCTCTGTTAACTTTTGAGCCGATATACCACAATAATTAATTTCAAAGGATTATTAACTTCAAAGGAGAATAGCTGAAATAAATAACGGATTCATATAAGTCATATAAGTTCAACTTTAAAAATATAACTTTTGTGCTCTTTTCTGTGAGTGTTGGAATTTACAAATCAGAGAATGCGTTTGAATTTGATTCTGTTATGACGGTAAGCCATTTTAGTTTTTTTTATTATTCAATATTGCAATATTTGCCATCTCTTTCTACCTCTTGCTTCTAATCAATTGTCATTCATTGGTATAAGCCTAATCGACGATAAACGATGCTGTTCATTATACTATTGTGAATTATATATACGTAAGTTAGGCTGACGGTAATTGGAAAACTGTAACTTTCTGTGTCAAGAGTTCAGAGTTCCTCGTACTCTGTATACGTGGGCTAATGTTGTTCAGTTATATTTGCAGGCGTTGTAAAACCATTGGTCAGTTTTATCTAATTTTGTTGCTTCCAGTTTGTTTCAACTTAATTCATTTGAGGAATGCCAGCTGCCACTATAGAGTAATCGATAAAAAATATATCTGTCCAATTCATAAACATCACAAAGGACAACGGAAACGTTAAAATCGAAAAAGAGGAAATGTTATGCATATTGTATAATTTTAATTTTGACATACTAGAGCATGTTGTTACGCATGTAGCTATGATGTGCGCAGGGTGGGGGAGGGTGGGGGAGAGGGAGAGGGGCATGGTCCTCCCCTCCATCGTCGGTCGAGGGGTAAACAATTTTAGTCAGGGGATTTGTTTCCCCCATTCAGTCGAGAAAGAATTTAACCACTGCTCCGAGCCCAGGGCGTTTTTCCATTTAGGTTCAAGCACCATTATCTAATTCAGTCGGGGGGAGGGGGTGGACTTTAGAATTTCTCCCCACCTTTGAAATCCATGTGTTGGTAGGCACTGCCTTGTATGGATAAATGTTTGGAATTTGTTATTAAGTTATTATTAAACTGGCAACGATTTGTCCGATTTTAGTATATTACCGAAGTTGCAGATAGGGCGGCGAAATTTAAACGGTGGGATCGTAATCCCCCTCCACACACCGTCACTCGAAACACACCTGTACCGGTTCCATGTTATGGGCTTCATTTAATTACGGTAATTCCTCAATTCCTGGTGAATTTAGTGGAGGCGAATACCGGTAATTTAAAGTCACTTATATATCCCTGACAAGTTATACATGTAAATTAAATTGAGCCGATGAATTCGCTCACCGAAAACATGAAAATAGTTTTCCGTAGAACATTCGGCTTGGTAGATGATAGGCCTACGGGATTGTAAGTTTTTAATTGACCCGCCGACAGGTATTACGTCACGTACACGCGTAACATGGAATACTTAAAATGACTCTTGGCTTGCATTCATTATTTTTCAGTTTTTTATTACCATTGACTGTAAGCTGTTCCTTGTATATCAAACTTCGAATTTATAGGCAGAAGTTTAGAGTTGCTTTGTGCCGTAGTCCGGACAAAACAGATAATCTTGGAGGTGGTAGTAAAAGTTCTTTTTCTACCCATGGCTTTCAAGATAATCATCTTTATAATACATACTAAATGTGCTGGAATGTTCCTTCTTGTGATAATGACATCGGCTCCCCGCGGTTAAATGTTAAATAAATGCACTGTTTAACATATTCATTACAAATAATGCATTCAAAGCACGGTTCTTTTAAATCCCATATAAATAAAAAAGCATCTTGAAATGTCGATTGAGTTATATATGTGTTATTCATCTGAGGAACTGACCTACCTTATAATGGTCTGGATGTTTGACTAAGTAGTTCAGTCACTTTAATAGATGAGCCTCATACATTTTAAAGGCACATTTCTAAAAAAAAAACGAAGTAGTAGCATTGGCATAGAAATGCAATCTGGGTTGGATAACCAGGGAGTTTTAATGGAACGATTCCATGGGATAACAGTGTCTTCTCTACGGTGTACAACATATCGAATTGATTTTGATGTTGTGCTAAATGTCATTTCGTGACGTACATTTCATTAAGACCCGCCTGAACAGGAACACCTCCGCACTTTTTTTATACGACGATTTTTCTTAGATATCACGATATGTTTGATGAGAAGAAACCATCACGGGTGAGCAAAACTGAGAAAGGAAATGACGTCACACAGAAACCAACGAATACGTCATACAGCCCCTTCCCCAGAGCTCGGAAGCCACCCAGTCAAGGAGCTGTACGTATAGTTGTAACGGGGCTAAATGGCGTCGGGAAAAGTGGTAAGTTATCAAAACAAAATCATCCATATGCTTCAAAAACTAACGGTTATACGTTTGAAACTTCCGGTAACGGGAGAGGGTGAGGGTGAGGATGAGGGTGAGGATGGGATGAGGGTGAGGGTGAGGGTGATTGTGAGGGTGATTGTGAGGGTGAGGGTGATTGTGATTGTGATTGTGAGGGTGAGGGAAGGGGAGGTTGAGGGTGATGGTTAGGGTGAGGGAGGGGGGATGGGCGGAATATGTTCCACCAATACCCGAGCAATGTAGAAAACGCTTTCAAGCAGATCAACCAAATACCCGTATCATTATTGTAGGAGCTGTTTACACCATTATTGGTGCAGTACTATATGCAACCCGCTCTGTTTTATTCCTGTATGAAGTTTCAGAATCACACTCCCTATTTCCTGGATAAAATTTTAACTTTTGACATTTTCGCAACTTACATATCTAAAGAACAACCACATATTGCTGCAACTAGTATGCATGCAAGCTATATCGACAATTGATGTTCGTTACAATTCAGAAGATGTTATCTTAATATATGAACGAGTTTGCATACTTATGCCGTCATTATTCCAAGCACGTATTAAAGCGAAGAAGTATTTGAGACCCCTCACCCCCCCCCCCCCCTACACACTCACCCAAAGCAAAAAAAGGACAATTAAGAGAACGATAAAAGAGATAAACGTCTGTATACCTTTCAGAACTATGCTTACTATCTGGTAAAAAGATTATTTTGAATATTTTCGCCCATTGTTATTCTTCCCGTTTTTTAATCTACCGGATTAAAGATATCAAACAGTTTGAGTGAAAGCTCAGTGGAATAGCTTCACCCACAGGACATAATTGGCGTGGTGAATCCGGTAAAGTGAAAACCGTTTTTTGTGTTTTTAAATTCTAAGTAAGCATTAAAATTATACCAGAAATAGGATAGTCTCCAAGGAACCTGATCGTGCCTATGCGCGTTGAAGAGAGACCAGAAATGCAGACTGCCAAATTACATTTCCCCCCTTTTTGATTCAACTAAGCCTCTTAAAAATTTTAAAAATTTTCAGAGGAGTGTAAAGTTTCCAACAGATTTAATTTCGCCTAAAGAGCAGAGAAGGAGAGAGAGAGAGACAGAGAGAGGAAGATGGTTTCATATAGAAGAAACAGAAAGAAATATAGGCAAAACCAAGACTAAGAATATCGCAAAAGTTGGTTTTCTGACAGGATCACGTTAAACTTTAGTCGACCTTTATTTCTGTGTTAAATTAACTTTTGAGTTGATTTAGGTAAATTTTTGGATCCAGTACGATACTACAAATGTTCTTAACAGTTTATACAAATTAGCTTAAATAGTCAATTTCATAGCATTTTCAGTTTAAGTCACGATGGAAATTGTAATTTCATTACAATATTTTTTTTCGCTGAACATTCGTAATGTCATAATGTGTGTTGTGATTTGTTAGAGTGGAAACCGTTTATATTGTTTTATTTTCTTATATTTTTTATAAAAGTGTAGTAAGGTACCCTGTATCTTGTACTAGTACACAATTAGGGGTAAGGTGTTTAGATTGGCGAATACATTAAGTATCAAATGACCTTTTAGATCATTACATCATAATATAATTCCTTGTTACATTGCATAAATATGTTTTATTAAATTGTTGCACGACTAGGAAGACTCGGATTTCCTATACACAAATTGTATTATCCGAGCTTACTATGCACGAATTAAAGAAATACACCGACCAGGCACCTACAGTACAACTTTTTCCATCATATATATATATTTATATATAAAATTAGTATCTATTTACATTTCGTCTATTTTCTGTCAGCTCTGACCGTCCGGTTTCTTACAAAACGTTTCATTGGGGAATATGGTAACGAAGAAGGTACGTCACTTTTACTGAAAAGGTTTAATGAACCAAATTAGTTTGTTTAATGAAACAAATGCACCAAATGAACCAATTTAGTTTGTTAAATGAAACAAATGAAACAAATGAGTTTGTTTAATGAAACAGTTTGTTTAATGAAACAAAGGCTAGTATGTTGGCTTTGCCTAGCGCCGTTTATATGTATGTATGTATGTATGTGC
>JAAAKB020239303.1:0-11290 GCA_010014835.2 Apostichopus leukothele | reverse complement strand
GAATACACAATCCTTGGCCGTTAAAGAGAGCCCTAGTCTTGAGGTGTTTAAGACAAGATTGCCCACACATTGTTATTAGCACTGCTGCGCTGCGCACCAACATCCTCGTTGTGATACCCGAGAGGGGTTTTTAACGAGTATATAACAAGCAGAAGCAGAATGTCATTAAAATCGGGAGTAAATTACACCGGGTTGAAGTATATCAAGTAGTTATTACGAAACCAGTGTCGTAGTTTGGACCTGTAGGGATGTCAAAAGTTGTTAGCGAAAGACTTAACAAGGAGGTCAAGTTGGTCAGACGAGCTAACGATGTGATTATCTGTACACTGTTAATGAGATATAGCTGGTTTTTGTGACAACAAGGCTCGGGTTATGATTGGGCTTAAGGTGAGATTGTTAACCTTCTTCTTAAAAAATATGGTGATCTTTTTCGCCGACGATCTGGCTACAAGTTGTCTTTAATTCAATTGTTTCTGCTGACGGATGAGCCTTAATTAATTAATTTCTTAACTTTATTTATTCTAGTCTTAAGCTTTTGGTCTCTATTCGTGCAGTTTACTGAGTTACTCTCTCCTTAGCTTTCTCACGCCTTTGATAAGTGTAAGAATATGATTTGTCAAAGACAATTCCTACCGTTGGCTTTCCTGAGGCGGCAGTTGAGGAAACTTACCAACTGCACAGGAAAGAGTAGCAATGGCGTCCAGTTTGTCGGTTGTTATCGAAAACAATTCTTATACTTAGGCGAGCGGTAGTAATAGTTAGTCGAAGAAATCGGTCTGAGTGAGAAAGTAATTGAGTTAATGCGGTGGTCACTATAGCTTGTATTGTCAATAATTTGAAGGTTACTTGCTTAGTAGCTAGAGCCTGTTATTGGTAATAGTATACCCGTAGTCTATAAGTCCTTGTCTATCGTTCATGGTGTCTGTCCTGGTCGTAGTGTCAGTGTTGATAAGATGAAAGTCATTTAGGTCAAGCATATTAAGAAGCTGTTTACCGTAGGTCGAATTGTTGGTACACCCAAAGTTAATATGGTACCAATGAGTAAAACGTTTTTATCTTTACACTTGATGGGTTCATGGAGAGTAGCGCAAGGAGGATTGTAGTAAGAGGTGATAGTCACATTATGTGGCTTACAATGAATAATATTTTTAAGAAGTTTGTTGATTTTGGAATTCAGGGCCTGTATACTTTTAAACAGTATTTACATTGTTATTTATAGCAATAAGGACTGCTCTGTGCATGATGATGTCTTTTCTGAACATTGTAAGAACTGGGATTGCAAGGGTGGCTGGAATTGTCTAGCAATATAGTTTCCTGGAGCTGAGCGAGATAATACGTGGACTACGGGTGAATATTGACTTTTAAGATAAAGAGTTTATTACCAATATACCTAATCATTATAACGAGATTGCTTCAAAGAAAAGAGGATCAGTTGTCTTTGTTGAGCCAGGGAATGGCTGATAAGTGAAGTACTGTTTACAATAGCATTGAATAGAAAGCCATGGGTGAATGAAGGGAAAGAACCCGAAATCAGGTGACAAAGAGCCAGTGAGGGAGAGATTTCTAATGAATGGGATTTAAGTACTAAGGAATGAGAAGACATTTTGGTATTCTTTATTTGGGAAGTGTGTGGTTGCGACTTGGTATTTGAGGAGATCTTTAACGAATTGGTCATTCTCAAGGCTGTTGTTGTATAGGTAAATGTTAAATTCTACAAGGAGGTTAAAAATAGGGCTTGTGTTTCCCGCATGAGGTTCCAACATAGGAAGGGAATTTTTAGTGCAAAGCGATAAGCTGTTTAGAACTTGTTTGTTGGAATAAGAGATGGTAAGCAGGGATCGAGATGCACCCGTAAATGATGGGCTTAATTTTGGTTTTATAGATACGGATAAAAATATTTGGAGGAGAGTTATATTTGTGTGAGAGTATCTGAAGGAATAATTAAGTTGAGACCAACAGCGCCCTGCAATTCTAGCAAAATGGAGTATAAACGTAAGTATATTATCCCCCGCAGGACCTCTCGCGAGGTCGATCAAACTTTGAACACTTAAACTTCTTTATTAATAGATAGCTTCAACCTGGATTAAAGGTATCTCATTCAATTGTTATCCTTATCGCCTTTAATCAATTGCTTAAAAGGTTCTCATGAACAGCTGCCATTTATTTTCTTTCACTGGGAAGTCAAGCCTATTATAGTCAGTCACAATCCGTTACAGGTATTATTGATTTTAGTTTTTACAGAAGCCAAAAATCAAGTTTCACGCAAGTACATTATCCAGAAGTTGAAGGAAAACACGAAATAATATCAGAAGCTTCACAGCGTTGCATTAGTGAATAAAGTATTTTAATGGATAATGAAGTGTGAAATTGATGAAATTGAACTATAGAGCTTGTGAAACGCACCATTTCAGTACTCAGATATAAAATATTGCAGATTTAATTGCATGGTAATCTGTCATTCATGAACTACACCAACTACTGCAATTTTTTAATACTCTTTAAACTTGGAAGGATGATATAATTTAACTGTGGCAAGTTGAAAGTTTATGTTGGTAAGATATTATAATTTAATGACGTCTATTCATTAAAATTTAAAAAAAAATCAAATGTGAAGATTGATGCTCAACTTATCCAAGTGTGAAGTATATTTCTGGTCCCAGCTGTGGAAGATATACTGTATCTAAAACTACAATAATGACTTCAGCCAATTTAAATTGTTACTTTTCAAGACTAACTGAACACCATAGCGGTTCGAAAACAGTTTGCATTCAGTAACCAGTACTTGGCTTACGTTGATCGACAAGGTGTAGCTATACGCTGTAACACGTATCCGACCACGCCCTATACAGTCAAAGCCTAGTGCTTTCAGCGGGAAGGGGTAACCGAGAAGTTACGGCCCTTCCTTTAACGTTTGATGGCAAAATATCATGAGACATTCAAGATATAACAGATACATAAATGTTTAATTTGTATCACATAGAAGCTGGACGGTCCGACAAATAATTCCACGATTAAAATTTAATTTGGCCTAGATATACAAGAATGATTAAGTACGACATCATCTATACTTACGGCGACTGTAATTCTCTACTACGTTCTAGCTGCGTATTTGTTTTTAATGTGTGATGCTTTATATGGTACATAAGACTCCTATATTCACTCAGTATTTATCCTGTATCGTTGGTGGGTGCCAGTTTGTAGTGTCAGTCTCCTAACGTTAACCCGCAAGCCTTTCGTCAACTTATGTTCTGGGCCCAGTTAGTTGTTAATATTCCTTCATGAATTGCAATGTAACAATCAATTAGTGACACGGAATGAACAAACCTCATCACTTTATAAAATCATGATCATATGCCCGCTAAACATAAAATGATATTTTGAAGTAGATGGTTGGGGTGGGTATTTTGGTCACTCAGAGGCACATAAGAAGGAACATAATTTACGTAAGTTGCTTCACCCGGACGATTAATTTGATTGAACATATTGCTTCAATTAATGAAATAGTGTTTTTTCTTGAATATCCAAACTGGCGACTGGTGATATGTTTTGATACGTTGTTTCAGATGTATATCGCCTTTTTATCGATCATTCGTAGTTTTAATTGTCGATAATCGGATCTTACGTGCAGGTTCATTTCATCTTTAGCTTGTCTTACATACAAACAGGTAGCACGTGGGACGTGAGCAACCTCATTGCGGGCGACCTTTAGGCGAACTAGTCCTCTTTTCTTTCAAATTTGAAACCGACTTAGCCTACAACAGTTAGGCAAAGTTTACGTTGGACAGGGAATTGGGCAAATGTAGCACATTGATCTCTGTGAGCCTTATTCATTATAGCTGAGATATATGGATGTGCACTGTTATTTGCTTACTATAAATACATGTACCTCAAGTTTAATCCAATGCTTGCTTCCGTTTTATTCCAGATAATAAGAAAGAAATGGAAACTCCAAATCTCTCGTCCATCATCGACAGAAGTGAGCCTGTGAATGATGGAGGCACATCCAAGAGTTCATGTAATACTGTCGTCCCAAGAAACGATTTGTGGTACAAATGCGAACACTGTTTCCAAGCTTTTACTTCCGTCGAAAAACTGGGGACACACGTTGCAAGATATTGTTTCATGATTCATCTCTTCGATCAGAACGGATTTCTTCGAGTCTTCAACACTCTCCAAAAAGAATCCGACGTAAACTCAAGCCCATCGCAAGCCAAACCTTCGACTGCATGCAAAGATAAAACAGTAACAAGTGTAACTTCTATGGAGAGAATATCCATCAATGCAGTTGAGAAGAAAACCCAGAATACTGGCAACCAGGAAAACATAAACAACAAAGGGAAGCAAAGAGGGGTATGCCCTATATGTAAAAAGAGTTTTCGAGATAATTTGTTGTCAAGGCACATGCGTATTCACACAGGAGATATGCCGTACGTTTGTACAAAGTGTAGTCTATCATTTTCCCAGAGCTGTTCGTTGACCAGACATCTCCTTACCCACAAGAAGGGCGAAGTATTACTCGATTGTGAACATTGTGAAAATAGGTACAGGACACAGCGAGATTTGAATCGACATCTAAAGTTACACGAAACAACAGGAGCATATGCTGTAGAGTCTTTGTTGAAATGCAAGGTGTGCTCTTCGGACTACAGAACAAAACGGGGTCTTCGTGAACACGAAAAGACCCACCCGGAGCTTCAAAATGTAGACAGCAAAGGTGATGATCTCAAAGACTCAGTAACCTCTGGTACGGACGAAGAAGATGAAAATATTGCAGAAATTACGAAAGAGCAAAAAAGGTGGACAACAGGACGGCTGCCTACTCGACTTTGTAAGAGAAAGAAAAAATCAGCTAAATCTTACAAGAAAACCCCAGGGCAAGAGGAATCGGAAGCAGAAAGTGACGGTGACCCTGAATGGAAGATTGACGAAGCAAAGTCACCATGTGACAATACTGAATGGAAACAAAAATCTGCAGGTGATAAACATCCTGCAGGAGCCTCTTCCGAAGAAAAGAAGCAACTTGATTCAGTTTCTCTGAAAACCACCAATGAAAACAGTTCCAGCATTGTATCGGCAAGTAACGACTCTAAACACGTAAGTATGTTTAGAGCACTAATTGTAACTGAACCTAAGAAAGTCGACATTTTAAGTACTCAAAACAATTTCTTACATAGTCAAAAAGATGATAAAGCCTCTTCGTTATCTGAGCAAAGACATGGTAGTATCAACAACGATTTAAAAATGATTCACCAAAATTACAACAGTTCTCCGGCTGATGAACAAATGGACCTAGAAGAACAAGACAAATTAAGTCACCCAACAGAGACAAGTTCGACGTCGGTGAACAAGGACATTTCGAACTATCGAAGTCCTGAATTAAGTTTAAGCGAGGCACACAAAGGCAAACACAACTTTCAAGCTAGTTCTCCTCTAACCCAATCTGAGAAAGTGATATCCCTCGATGATTCAAGTGCAGAGAAGGATAATGATACTCCGTCCGGTACTGAGCAAACTACTGCCAACGATGATTTGAAATTTTTTGATCCCCATGCTACAGATCCATCATCTGATGCCCACCATGAATGTGAAAATCTCGGTAAGTCTAATCATGTAAAGAAATATTCAATTGGAGAAAATAAAAAACATTGTGTCCTTTCAGGTGAGAAATCCATCTTGAGGAAAGAACTTACAACGGAATTCAATAATTTAAGGCGTGTACCTAACGTTTTAACCATTTCACCTGCCCAACAACCACTCCAACATGGTCAGGAAGCAATTTCATCAATGCAAACAGTCATTGGGGCACCTTCTTTTGGAGCAATAGTACCAAATTTTACATTAATAAATTTGCCAGTACTCGTAGTAACCAATCCGAACCCTGGTCAAATGCAACATCCCTTGCAAGAAATTGCATTGAACAGCCTACAGGGAAATATTTGGAAGGCGCCTTTCGTTCATTCGGTGAACAGAATCCCTCCTCCCGTTGTCTCGCAACTCCTTAATCGCCAAATGTTACAGAAGCAAACTACTGAAACCGGGGCGAGTACAATGCTGCAGCATCGACCTACACAAAATTTATTGACATGGGAACACAGTTCTCAGTTGACTACGGATAACAAACTTGCTGTTGCTGCGCAGGTGAATAGACCAACTGTCTTGTGCGGAAAGTGTAATGGTTCCTACCCGAGAAGTCTTCATGCTTACCGTATGCACATGCGTACACATCATCCCTCTGACACATTATCAGAAGGGCATCAAGGTAACACTACGAAACGTAAACAAGCATTACAATCAAAATCGTGTGAACCGCCTGAAGTTGAAGACTCGGAGTCATCATCAGAAGGACATCAAGGTAACACTAAGAAACGTAAACAAGCGTTACAATCAAAGTCGTGTGAACCGCCTGAAGTTGAAAACTCGGAGTCATCATTAGAAGGACATCAAGTCAAAACTAGAAAACGTAAGCAGGCTTTACCATTACAATCACGTAAACGGGCTAAAGTTGTAAACTTGGAGTCATCATTAGAAGGACATCAATGTAACACTACGAAACGTAAACAAGCATTACAATCAAAATCGTGTCAACCGCCTGAAGTTGAAGACTCGGAGTCATCATTAGAAGGACATCAAGACTCGGAGTCATCATTAGGACATCAAGTCAGATATAGGAAACGTAAGCAGGCATTACAATTAAAATCACGTAAACAGGCTAAAGTTGAAACCTCAGAGTCAGACACAGAGTCAGACACCGATTTAACTTCAGAACCAAGCACAGATGCAGAATCAATATGCATCGATTCGGATTCGGATTCTTCATTTATGGATGAACATGTTACAGCATCTCTGCGGACAGAGCAATGCACAGAAAATGATCGAGATGAGAGTAATGCAGTATCACGCCAAAGATTAACTAGATCTACAGTATCGAAAGTGAAGGGTTTAAAATCTACAGTTGACTATCGCGAAAAGCACGAGGAACATGAGGATGACATATTGTCCGACGTATCGTCTGAAGACCTCGGTGAAAAGGTTGGAGAAAAACAAGATCTTGTTCGAAAAGTCATGACAGGATCCGTGGAATATTGCGGCGAGAAGGGAATGGAAGAAAATGTCTCGAACGAGACGGAAGTGATCGCACAAATGAAGACGAAGGTAGCAAGGGTTCGGCTTGTCAAATTAAAGTTACAAGACAATGTCGACTATGGACCCTGCTTTATCAAACAAGAGCGTGAGGGAATCAGTACAGAATATAATCAATCTGAATGGTGTGAACTTTCACCAACAACTCCAGAGACCACTTTTGTTGCAACTTCATATCAGAGTATCAGAGTTAAACAAGAGATGATGGATTTTCAAAGTAAAATGAAAGACGCTGTTTGTGATTTAAAACCAAATTTATCTGGTGCAGATACTAGATTTCAGCGACATGGCATCAATTCTAGTAGCACCGAGTTTACCTTACAGTCAAATTCCAAATCTAAAGAGTTGCCATCTTCAATAAAATCTGAACCAGTGGATCATGAGCAAGACAGTTGTAATCATGCAAGTGCTGAATTACCAACGCTGGTGATGACTTCCCCAAACAGGTGTGAAGGACAAGAAAGGCACTCCAAAATTCCAGGTCCTACAATAACTTCCCGAGTTAGTATAAAGAATGAGCAAGATACTGTTCAAGAGTTGGCAAGTCGTCCACTTGTAAGAAATTCTTGTGTTTTACCGTCTGATTGTAATATAGTCGATGGTGACACAAATTGTGATGTTGCAATAAATGTAAAATCGGAAACAGAAGTAATGGATAATAATCGAAACGCTGTTGTCGTAACAGCCAAGCGTGATGTCACAAGCCAACCTTCGCCTGAGCCTGTGGACGAGAATGACCTAATGAATGATGAAGAAAACGACACCTCAAGTAATGACGACATGGAAACCGAGGTTATTGTTAATAATACAAGCCAAGACGCTGGAACGAACAACTCTAATAGCGTCAGCTTAGCCTTACCTTTAATCAAACCTGATGGTCTAACAGGAGAAGCACTTTCTGTTTTTACTCGTAATCCCAACATTGTCATTAAAACGGAACCTCTTGAAATATCCACTGTAGATGTGAGCAAGCATTCTGCTGTAGATCATCCACAGAGCATTGAGAACATTTCCCCTTGCGTACCGCTTATTGACCATGTCAGAGGATCAGTTGGGAATGCTGCAACCTGGAATGACATTGGCAGTGAAGCGACGATCACTAAAGTAAAGCGGGAGCCTCTACGTGAGGAAGAACCAAATGATTCAAGCTGTAGTTATTACACCCCTCCTTGCAGTACCACCGAACTGAATCCATCTGGAGCATTATCTGAGAGAATGTTTCTTTCTAAATATGACCCAATTTCCGATGATGATGAGTGTCAGATGAACAACCAGACCAGACCATCGATAGGTAGCTCGGATTCCGCAGTACTCGATCAGACAAGTGGACATTCCAATGTCTGTCGCTTGAGTCCCAATATTTTTAGTGTCGCTCAGGGTACTAAAACACCATATTTACCTCCCGTTGAACAAGACAGTACTTTTACTCCAAATTATCAAACCGAAATGGGATTGCAAAGTCTACATAGCCATGGATTGTCAATGTCTCCCAGTTTGGCCGAAATTGGTATTGCGGACCCGTCAGGCTTCTCAAAAAGCAGTGGTTATAATGGTGCAGTTGGAGCGCTTAGATACAATCCCAGTGTTGATAATAACGTACTCTACGAGCAGCTTTTACCTATCCATCGTACTAGCCATTCTGGAAATAGTTTGCATCTTGTCCCAGCTCATCCACAAAATCATATCGATGCCAATATCAACATTCCTTCCAACGTCAGTAACCGCCCAGCTGAGTCTAGATTATGCACTACAAAAGTGGGATCCGTTCATGGGTTACCCGCTGAACGTTTTCAGACATTTTACAATTCTGTGGGGGATTCATACGTTGGTTCATTGGCAGAAAGCTCTGGCTTGCAACAAATGTTTATTGGGTGCCCAGCTGGATATCAGGTTCAACCATCAAATAGCAATCCCTATGGCTTTCATCCCAACATTGCAAACCATGTTTCAAATTTCGACAATTGTGATCGTAATGTAAGTTACTTTGCAAGTGGAAATCAGACCATGAACTACCAGAGTGGTTTCAGGTGGCCACTGCACATTCAATGATCATAACCATTCACATAAATGTGTGCTTTTGGGTGAGACTAATGCATCCAAAACTAAGCATTAAAACGTCTGTCATCTTAGCACATTCCTCCAATAGTAAGCCTATCACTGAAACGGGTCAGGACAATTCCTGACCATTTTTCATCAAGGATACCGTATACATATCAACATTGTACAATCTTATCAAATGATATAATTTAAAGTCTCACTTGTACGAATAGAAAATTGTTAGTAGTCACGATTTTTGTTGAAAATATGCTACTGTAATCATTATTATACCACTGAGGACGTGTCTATCTGACAAAGATTGCGTTGTATTAACACTTCCCTGCAAAATCCATTTACCTTGCCAGGTAGGAGGATTTCATTAGAACATTCTCCAGCTGTTAGATCTATACCTTACTCGTCTTCTTTAAAATGTTAGATTAGTTGTGTTCAATCTTGTCGTTTACAAACATTATCTCTAGTGGCCACGTAACAGTAAACCAAAAAAATTCACCGGTCTTTCACCGGTCTATATTTTTGGTATACGCGAATAATCGTAAATACTTTGCCAAAATTGTACCAGTTTACTAACATTCCGATGCATTCATGTGTATAGGCAAAGAGTTTTATGTTATTATGATGCCAGTGTGAATTAATATACAGCTGATTGAGCTTACTTTATGACCAACCGAACTTTATGCCTGTCAGATAGCCTACTTTGATATGCAACTTACTAAAAAATATACCCATTCTCCGATCTTGTAATGGAATAAGTATAGTGTAGTTGTCACGTGCATATCGATTGTAACATTATTTAGTATTTTTAGTATCGGTTTGTTAGAGAACTTATTGTGTGTGTTATTTACAACCATTTAAGTTACATACTAAATAACAGTATAAAGAATTGATGTAATTTATGTTTTATTAAAATTAATCGAATGACAATGGGTGTTGTGTAGGTGTCAATGCTATAAAAAGAAATGTTTCTTCAGATTATATTGCATTTGATTTCTTTGATGGAATCAGCTGTCACAGAACTGTAAGTTTTGACATTTCTGTCATCACATTAATTTCAACAGTGTATATCTATAAAAGCATTACAATAAATCATCATTAATAAAATGCAGCAATTCTAAGATAACGAAGGTTCGCTGTGAAATTATTTGCTGAGAAGCAGGGATGATAATGTAACGAAACATAAATACCAACACACGCACATGCATGCTATGTACTGTTACATGTCATTTATCAGTTATGCCTTTCGCGTAGGCCTGCAACTTCAAAGTTATACCTTGCAACTGTTTGAGATGTCAATGTGGTGGCATGGGTTGTGATAATTGTTACGTTACAACACATTTTTTACTCCAAATACGAATTTAATGAAGATTTATTCTAATCATTTCTTCCTGCTGATTAGTGCCCACTTTAAAGAGCTTGGCCGTGCGCACATGTTGTCGACTCATGAAATTATTATATTTTGTTTGTTTATTATAGATTCCATATCGCAGCGCTGATTATGTAATGTTTATGTATTTATGTGATGTCGTACTTTCACAAAATTATGGCAATTCTAATTTTAGGAGAGCGGCAAGTGTTAAGCATCAATGGCTTTATTTCTTGAGTAGATTTTTATGCAAATTATATTATTTATGTTGTGTGTGGTTTATTTTGTACAGTTTAAAATTTATTGAATATATATTTATAAAAGGAAGGATTTGTGATGTTTTTTATTTGATTTTATAAAGTCAATTCAACTTTCTTTCGCTACTAAAATAAAATCTAGCGACTTGGCCACCTCTTTCTTGAAAGCATGAAACGAAATGCCTCCTCAGTTACTACATAGCAGAACATTGTTTGTACATCAAATTATATGTACTAATGTGTATTACAACTCGACCACTAAGTTGACTTTTGAATGGTTTGTTATTACACAGTGTTATTTGCAAAACTGGGTTTCCCCTGGGTGATATGGGTTGCCTAGTGGAGTCAAAATTAATATTTTCTGCTTTTAGAAATTAACAGTAGGCAATCTTCTCATATTTATTTTCTGTTATTAGGCAGCCCCTTCCGCTCCCACCCCCCCCCCCTACCCTCCCAACCTCCCCTCCTCTCTCCC
>JAAAKB020239192.1:0-11291 GCA_010014835.2 Apostichopus leukothele | reverse complement strand
GTATTGTGTATCATTGTACTACATAATGAAATAGCTGTATGTACAAAGACATTTCTGTCTCTCTTATAATTACTTTTCAACCGAGTGAATCCCACCGAAAACAATAACACAGAAACTGTCTTGTTTATGCCCGATGCACCAAGTGTCCATCAAAACTAATATAAATTGCAAACCCCTACCCTCCTCTCTCTCCCCCCCCCCACCCCCTTATTAAAGGAATGACCCATCTAGAAGTGGTCCATCACCAGTGATAGTTACATGGAATGCTTAGACTATAAACTTGATAAACAGAACGACAGTACTTAAAAATCAAATCGACTCAATTGACCTATGACCTTTTCTAACGATCCATCAGCTCTGTACAAAGTTATTTTCTATTGATCGACACCAAGACAGAGTGACATATGGTACAACAGCGCATCATGTAATTCCATTCTTTAACACCGTTCCTTCTCGCAGAGTACTGTAGTCTACAATAATTTCAGTTACGTATATGAGGCAATGTTTCTGCTTTTCTCCCCGTGCAGCTATGGTTTCCTTCTTTTTGTCACCAAAAAATTGAAAATTTCAATTAAAATCCATCCCTGAGTTCAAAGGTGACACTACAATGGAAACTGAATATTCATGGCGACATCATTCCAATCCACCAATGACATATGACATGATGAATATGCATATTATTACTATACAGTATGTTTACATTTATATTAACATGTGAGTACCAGTTTAACTTAAAAAACAAGTCTGAAAGAAACAAACTTTTGCTGGAAAAGTAAAAAACAATGTGAGTGTAGTGAGGGGAGTGGGATTGTGTGTGTTTGGGGTGGAGGAGGGGGTTTGTGTGCATGTGTGTGAATTCATCCACTCTTGTACATAATGCTCATGGTAACTTCATTTGTTTCTTAAATACTTCCTTCATTGTTACTTTAGCTTCATTGTTCTTTCACTCATACCTGAACTCAAACAGTTGTCTACAAACTAGTTGTCAGAGCTTAAGTTTGTTGCAAGTTGCTGTTTAATACTTCTTCGTCAAGTCACGCCATATTCAAAGTTTCAAACAAAATTGGATAGCACCAATAAATCATACGCTGGATGCACTCGGCCGGAGGCCTCGTGCATCCCTTTGAAGTTTGAATTCCCATTCCTGCAACACACGCATGTGAGACCGTTGATTGACCCCCAATTGACTGTCTACACATTATTTAGATCAGTTTATCCTACAATAACAATGCATATAAATGTTCAGAAGCACCAGAGAGTCCAGTTTGGGTATTTCACATAGGCTACACTTTGCTTTTAAACATACTACCAGTATAACAAAAACAATGAATAAGTTAAAAACGAAAAGGGGGGAAGAAAAGAGAAGAACGAAGGCAAGTAACATTTTTTTTTCTCTTCTAGAAGAAGAAATGGACCCAAAAAAGTAAAAGACTGTACAAGATTTGTTTTCACATCTTTCAAGCCACTGGTACAGTATGTCCCTCTAAGCAAACACCTTCAGACTATTGTTAATCGGTTTCTGTGTGGCTGTTTATATCTACCAGTGCTACATATTCATATAGGAAAAACTTACACAAGCTTTTAAAGTGAATACTTTAATACAGGTTATTTAATCTTCAACTCACTAAACTGGCAGTATCAAATGAAGATATTAAATTAAGAATGGATGTGACCTTTGAACCTTCAGACATGTGACGAGAAATTTGCAGCATTGGAGGTAATAAAATTTAAAAAAAACAAAGTTATTTAAACTGCATTTTTGGATCTAAGCCGTGTACAGTTCGTCATTCAAATTTTATCCTAATCTCGCAGAAATACTCCACTTTTCGATCGGCTAGCCGATCGGTCTCTGTTAGCTACTTAAATCTTTCGCTGGGGGATGGTATTGATACAACGTCTAACTTGCGTTGATGGTCTCATGCATAGAGCAAAGTTACAGAACAGATTTGATCTTTTTCTTCTTTTTTTAATAATTCTGCTTTGAACAGGATTCAACTCCTTTAGAACATTGATTCGTATCGCTCAAAACTCCTTATCACATTCAAGTTCCCTCGTGTCATTCCTAGGAGTTCTTACCTTCCGACAGTTTCAACTTCTGGGGTTCTCCGTTAATTTTTTTTCAACAGAACTAGACGACTGTCACGTGACAGGTAGAAATGTCCAAGTGACAGATTATACGACACTTAAATGGAAGACGAAACTATCACAAAAAATTGTAGACCCCCAAAAAAATCTATCTCAATATAATGTTTTCCTCCTCAAAGTCTTCGATATTATCTGGATAAACAATCTCAGACTTTCTTTCGGACAAAATTCCGTTCATTTCAATATCAATTCCCCCCCCCCCCCCCCCCCCTTGTAACGAGATGATAACTATTGTTGGACTATTGTACAACCCAGTGTAGAGTTTACAAAAATGCCAAGAAAACAAAATTTGCACGAAAAACGAAGAAGAAAAAAAACTTTTTTTCATATTAAGAATATTCATACACACACACATTTAGCTCAAACTTGTTTTCATAGAATACTGCTTGGCACCAGATAATCCCATCAATTTGAAAGCTCTAATAGCGCTCAGAGTTATAAGTTTGTGTATAAACATGGACAGCACACGTATTGTTTCCTTTGTGAGGTGAAATAACTTACTTGTTCATTGTCTTTAATTGGCATTGTTTTCCAATATTTAGAGAAGATCTACAAAATTTTCTTTTTGTTCCCAGTGATTGCACTTGATCAAACTTTACACTCTCAAAGTTTTCTTCTTTTTTTTTTCTTCAAATTTTTAAATTTCTCAAACAAACTTCTCTTTGCGAGCAGTTCATGCTTCGCTTCTTGCTTTCACATTTTCTGTTAAGTATATTTTCCCCTCTTTTCATGATTTACTTAAAAAGAAGTTTATTACAGCAACAAATTTCAACCATTCTGCACATTTTTTTGGGAACATTTTAGGAGCATAATACCCAGCTCAAACATATCCAATTGTATTCAGTTCAAGCACCCCACCGCCCCCCTCCCCCCCCCAAATTTTCTTTAAAGACATTGCTGTGTTTAGAAACTGAAATAATTCTTCCCTTCGTTACATGTTAAGTTTTTAAAAAAGATGGCCAGTTTTACCTCTAAGAGGCTTTTCATGATTTCAAACCTGGCACTTTGTTACTCTTTGTAAAGTTGAAGCAAATACACGGACTCTGGGTATTAACGACACCGCACCACTGGTCTCTGGTTTGGTGCCAGAGGGATAACTGAAGTATGCTGAGAAGGCTATAAATGAAAACCTCAAGAAGACGGTTTATTGATACCACACCCTCTCTCCGCCGCCTCGGATTTTCTATCGGACGACATAGGTTTGAAAGTTTAACACCTAAGATATGCTAAGAAAACTAGACAACTAACAAATCCCTGAATTTATGCTAAGAGGACTATGGAAGAACTTCCCAGCGCTTTTGGCACGCCACAGTGCATGACCTAATACCGATCATACACGTAAAACAATCGCGAAGCAAACTGACGTACCAGCTCCGGTCTCAGATATGTATCTTTGTACAAAACATATTGACATCGTAAGGCCTCGAGTGTATCATGCAGGCAAAACCTCGGAATGAACGGAAACCCACGGGTCTCACTGAAATTTTTACTCGAGACATGAAGTAACCATGAATAAGTCTCACTCTTAACACTGCAACAATGTGCTGCAGTGATATGACCCTGTACTGTATCGTAGGAAGTTAAACCATTGTGTGACATCAGAAGCATGCCTATTAGGGAATTAATGCAGATTTCTAATCCAGGCAGATGGATTTTGGTCACTGTATTTTACTTTCAAAGTTTAAAACACCTTTTTGAGTTGATCTTGACACTGTTCGACGATTAAACCTCATGGCAGTGAAAGACCATTAGTCGATTCACCATTGCTACAGGAGTTTAGCATCAAACATGTAAAAATCAACACAAAAAGCTGCATTACACTTATTATTACTGTATAGTACAGTAACATACAGTACAGTTAACCACATTACTGTTGTGTACTGCAATGTACAGTACAGTAAAATACAATAAAGTACACTATAGTATATTAGTGTACAGTACAGTAACATACAGTACAGTAACATACAGTACAGTAACATACAGCACAGTAACATACAGTACAGTAACATACAGCACAGTAACATACAGTACAGTACCATACAGCACAGTAACATACAGTACAGTAACATACAGCACAGTCAAGCACATTACTGTACACTGTAGTATATTAGAGTACAGTACCATACAGCACAGTAACATACAGTACAGTACAGTATTGCACAGTACAGTCAAGCACATTACTGTACACTGTAGAACATTAGTGTATGGAACAGCACAGGAGAATAAATTAGAGTATATATTACTGTATAGTACAGTAACATACAGTACAGTTAACCACATTACTGTTATGTACTGCAATGTAAAGTACAATACAGAAGAGTTTAGAAATAAAAGTCACAACGAAAGCCTCATTACCTATTCATCTACATCTGATTCTCTCGATAGGAATGCATCTGATGTCACAACGCATATTAAACTTAAAAGTAATATAATAATAATAACCCGTTCATATTCTCTCTGTACAGTTCAATGGGAATGTGACCCACACATCACAGCACTGATGAATTGTAGTTCGCATGCACTAAAAGTAAGTTTTATAGAAGAGTCTGTAAATGTTAAACTTTTTTTTTGTTGCACTCGGTGTAACAAGGTCATTTACGAAATAACAATAAAAAAACATTACAATAACATTTTAGCAAAATAGAATACTGGAATAGAAAATAACAGGGGGGGAAAATAAAGACAAATGTTTTGCAAATTGTGATGCTTCTGTAAGAAACACATCACAACCGAAACGAGAACAAAACAAAATAAGTTCATTACGGAACACATTCCTAAATCAACTGTAACCAGAATTTGGAAATTCAAATGCCATGATCGACGAGTCAAGAAAGTACTGACCAATCATGAAAGGCCACAGCAGAAAGGGTCGACGTAAAGTAAAACCGCAAAGCAGTTACCAAATTTTGGCATTACGTGACACAGTGCTCGCAGAGAGAAAAAATATCTCACAAAAAAAGAAACGTGAAAGAAGTCAAAACGAGGTTGCTTCATAAAGATATCGACATAAAATTTCTGTTCCTTCGAACAGTTAAGTTAACGAGCAAAGTTATTTGCCTCTTAGGCCAAAACAAAAGAAAATGTTTTCATTGTGGCTTTACCTTCTACTCCAAAGTATAAAACACACTCTTTTTTTTCTTTTCTCTCTCTAATGCCAAACTGATATCAAGCTTGGCTTCTTTCTCCAGAATATTTAAAAGAAACAATTTCTTCGAAACAAGACCTTCTCTGTAACTTTCCACTTCCATATATGGAAGAAATCTCACAGATCTATACACAATCTCTACCTCTGTTACTCTTCTCCTTTCGCACCTTTACGATGAGACATGAGTGAGAGTGGCAGTTCCACCACCACTCTGCGACAAACCTGCGGATTTAGTCTCCTAACCTCCTTATTTGGCAGATTATTCCCTCGTCCCGTTTGGCAATGACGGAGACATTTGAGTCGGTGAGGTACGTGTATGCTAGTGCGGTCTCCCTCCACTCCCGTCCAAGGACTGGGACACCTTACGGGTGCGGCCCGTGGCCGGTTTCTCCTTCACGGTTAGACCGTCTCCTACCATGTTGTGCCAGTTGTCAACTTTGGCTTTGAGGCCGCCATTGAGAATGTCCCGAATGTGTTGGACTATCAGACCGATTGCGACTACCGTGTAAAAGGATACAGAGTAAAAAATCAGCGGTGGAATCAAAAAAAAAAAAAAAAATTGGGGTCAAGGGGCAACTTTTTCTGAAAAAGTGACTTCTATGTCACAAGTCTGACACAGGAGCAACTTGGTATGTGCTCTGACAGCCAGTGTAAATTGGAAATGAAAAATTGACATGCGTATATTGAAATTGAAAACTATTTATTTATTTCCACTTCACCATAACATAAACAAAGTGATCATATAACATTTGAATATACAATACAAATACATTCCATAGGAATTAAACAATTGATATATACAACTGATGTATAGGTTATACCATGCACATTAGGGGAGGGGGCTTGTCCTTACTATCAAGATCTTCCACAAGAAAGGTCTGCTCAAAACCCTGTCACGTATGAGACCCTATCAGCTATAATTTTTTTCCCCAAAGTACTTGCCATTTGATGAACGTAACTAAATTTCTATTCACCAAAATGCATAATTCACTCTTTATGAATTATGCCACAGATTAGCCTGTGTTATTTTAGTAGTGACCAGTGCAATGTCATTCAGTTGCTTTCCAACTTATGGTAGCCATATACCTTCTGCTATACTACTGATCTTTAAAAGGTTGAAGAGTCATACACGCCGAAACACAATTAGTACACCGATGTGCATCTGAAAACTGTCTTTATTTAACAATGTCAACAAAACAGTTTTAAAAACAAGTTTAAAAAATCTTTTGTACACTGTGCAAAGCATTACAAAAACCATGTACAAAGCACCCCAAAAGAATCATACATGATTTGTTTGGCAACTTCTCCTGTATTTTCACTCTGACGCAAAACGGTTCTCTTCTGCAGTTTTTCCTGTTACCAAAGCAAACACTATCCTACCCTAATAAGTGTATGTCACAATGAAGCCTAACCACCTCAGAAGGTAGTTAACAAAACAATCTTGTCCAAAATTGTGCTTGATTGTAAATCATTACACTACATAATCAGCATACTGCACGAGGGGAATTAGCTGGGTGCCGACTACATGAAAAAGCGGCGTCGAGACTGTCGAACAGTTGGGAAGTTAAGGGTGTTGTTCAGCACCTGGGACGTCCTTATTTTCACCCATGGCAACTATGAATGAGTAGGCAGTGTTAACAAATTCAGGCAGGCATGGTCCCACATTCTTAATCTCTAACTGGACTCCAGTCCTGTCTGGAATCTCGACAGAATTTGTGAATTAAAACGGTGGTAGTCTTACCTGTGTTTTCAGCACCTCTTGGAATGATGACATCAGCGTATTTCTTGGTCGGAAGGCAGAACTCTTCGAAAGCTGGCTTGACATAATTTACATATTGCAACAGGACTGTCTGGAGGTCGCGACCCCTCTCCTTGACATCTCTCAGCACTGTATAGTATAAACAGATGAAAGATGGAAACAAATTATAATGAAGAAATCACTGTCCTGTAATAGTATGCACCAAAAACAACAACACAACAAAAGACATTCATCTGTTGAAATAAACATTGCTAAAGCAAAGCCATGTAAAAGGCTGTATTTTAATTTTCTCATTCGCTATGAGTAAACAAGTCAATTGTGATATATTTTACAGGTACGATTCAGGGGCAGTGATAGCAATGAGTCAATGCTGTATGTCACCAAATATTCCGTCCACTCTTGAAAATAACTGATTTGGAAGGCCTGAGATTTGTAACTAACTTCCTCAAATCTTGCAATCTTGTAAGAAATCAAGTTATCTGGCTGCACCACATGAATGATCTTTTAACAATCTTTGCTAGTTTTCTCTCCGATAACCTATGCCTGTTTTTTGTTTTTGTTGGTCTAATCCGTTCAAACAGGCTAGACAAGTCCACACACTCTTTCATGTACTGTATGATACAAGGTCTCAATAACTGTATTTATTATAAACACAACTGATTGTCTACAAGACTACTGAAATGTTTTGGTTCCTCCATGGAGATATTTAATCACCTCAGGCCACCAGGCAACACATAAATACACAGCACGTACCAAAAAAAAACTATCTCTCTGGGTAAACACACGTGGAAGGAATGGATAGTAGCTTATTGCAAGCCAGATAAAGAAACGAAATTCTAAGGGGAATGGAACTATCGCAGCAAAAAATTGCTTTCAAAATAACGCACAGGTTCATTTATGTCACATTGTGACTATCTTAACATTGGCCACGTTAAAAATGGCAGGCCAGAGGAGAATACTGTTTCTTCAAAGACCTGCCTTCCAAGATGGAGGCAACCATCATATTTGAAATTTTATGAAGTTATTGAATTTTTTTTAAGTTTTTGAAATTCAAATTTTCCCATTTTTTCCCCTTCTAAATCGACCACAAATCATAAATGCATATATAAACATTGAACCAGAGACAAAGAGAAGGAAAACTCAAAAATCTTTGCCTCTTCTGGACAATCTTGTATCCGCATCGGTGTCGACAAAGAGCTTCATATGCCACAAGTCTCGGATGGTCTTGAAGTAGAAAACCAGAATGCCCTCGAAGACTACCACGTCTGTAGGATAGATGGTTTTGAACTCATCCTTTTTTCTGAAAGCCAAGGAGAAAGTTTTCATCGTTTAAAATCTCAAGGTGATATATATAGTTATGTACATGCTTCACCAACAAGTGACCAAACCAAATTCATTTGATCTATCCCCAATTCCTATATACGACAAGTTAACCGTGAATGTCAAATGAAGTTGTGCAAGAAAAGAAGAACAGGATTTTTAGTAGCTATTCGTGCTGCGAATCGTTGAACTCAAAATACAGTGGAATACACAAAAATGACATGAGCGCCCTCACTATAAAGGATCACATTATTCTCCTGTCTGAATATATCTTTCCAATAATCCAAAAACAAACTTTTCCCGCAGATCCGCTGCAAATTACCTTTCTGATCGTAGTCATTGTGTCGTTTGCAACTGAAGCGTTTCTTTAACACTAATACGTATACTACGCCCTCATTACGACACATGTGAATTTAATTTCTGACGGTTACAAAGAAGACAAATAAATTGTCACTTTCGCCAGCTGGAAACCCCCAACCACTGCATCCAGGCCTCAAATTTTGAGGCTATTTACTGGGTTAATGCCATTGTCATTTGCCATAATTTGCCAGTAGGAAAGAGAAAAAAAAATTGGCCCTGACTTTTTTCAGACATTAAGAACATAAACGCATGGTAAGTCGGTCACCATCGACAGTCATAGAACCGGCACGACTTCCGTACCAATCAAAAGCCCTGTATTACCATTTTATTGTTCAGCTAATTTGATTGGGCTGTTTCCCATCGGCCTGTACGGTCAATGATGTGTGTAGAATTTCATGAGAGTGCCAGTGAGAAATTGGTTTAAGCCAGTCAATTCGTTTCTTTTGAGGACTAGTGACGATTGTGAAATTCTAGGCTCTCAATACTGCATACTGTATGTTGTTTCTACTTAATTCTAACTATCGTTGTTTCAACTAAGATGACTTTTTTCTTTCAAAGACATTCTTCATTTTCCTCAGAATTTTGTATTGCAATACAATAGTTGGTTTGTGATCTCAACGTCATGTTTTTATAAAAGATATGTATTTATTTAGATCTTGCTTGATCGTATGTCACTGAAATAATCACATCTATACAGTATAAACAATTGCAATGTTTGCACAGCTGCCCCAATGTACTCAAAAGTCGAGTGACCATCAAAACTGGAATTTGTTTTTAAAAATAATATTTCCTAATAAATGTACATTATTGAGAAACACAAAGATAGATCCGTGCAACTCATTTGTCATGACGTGAGCCACTGACTCAGTCACAAAAATTTCTAAAAAAGGTGTAAATTATCTTCACAAATGAACCAGCCATCAAGATGTCATTTTCGCATCTTCTAATCCAGACAATTTATAAGCACGTTATTTTTAAAATTTAATCATTGGCTTCAGATGCTTTCGTTAAAATGTACAAATTTGTAAATAACACTTATTTCCTAGTGTCCTTAATAGAATATTTACAAATTATGGAAACAGTACTGACTAGCACATTTCAGTTCAATTTTTTTTTTAGTGGGAATAAATATCAAAAAATTATAAAAAAAATTTAAAAAAATTAAATTTAAAAAAAAAATGGGAGTTGCAATCTCATCTTGAGTAATGCTCTGGAGGATCAAACTTTCAATTGTTTGAAAATTTAGGAAAAACTGCTTTCCAAAGAATGAATAGGTACCTTGCATTTGCGACTTTATCATAGACTGGGATCTGGACAGTTTTTCCTGCGGCTATGTCTCTCAACACGGATGTCATCAACCGTTCATCAAAGGCATCTATAAATTGAAAGAAAAATTCATATCTTGATCAATTTTAGCCCCATCTCATCTCAACCAAACTCGTCATTTCTATTATTTTGAAAATTATTTATCAGCAGTTTCATATCACTTCTCGTTCTTCGTTATCAGTTTAAAGGGGTACATCATATGCCAGTGGGTACAGTTTTACACTTGACAACCTGATCAACAGAATTGTGTTCTGTGACACAGTTTAACAACCCTCCATACAGTATCTTCTTACTACCTTAGATAGCCCTACAGATGATGGCCACGTATTAAATATACATTACGTATTATATATGTTGCAATATGTATTAAATATGTTTCCCTCCAGGAAACGGATCACAGTACTTGGAAAGCCTTGGTCTTGTGAAAATTTGACTTATTAGTTTACTTCTTGACTTGTTTAGTTTTTCCTCCAAAATGTAAACATACAAAAATGTCATGTCATCTTAGTGATCTAAGGCTTCATCAGAAACAAAAAGTAATTTGCCTACACCAATTTATACAGTACAGTATGTTTCTTCTATTTGCTTAATATATTTTGAACGGTTGGTAAAAGTTCAAAGTCTTTGCTGTGATCATGTTCTAAACTAGATGGAACTAAATTCAAATAATTTCACCTACAACATAAAACAAAGAAAGATCAGTCGGGCTATAAACAAATTCTACTGTACCTGTGTTTCATATTCTTAATTTTAACAAATTTTCACTTATGCATGCATAAATCAACTTACTTCAATAGTCTTTAATATCTGAGAGATTGGCCCTAATTGCGATACCTGACACTGTACTAGGTGGATAAGGAACACACAGTTTATCTTTAGTTACAGTACCGTAGGCATACCATAAAGTAGGCATATCATACAGTAGGTATACCATACAATATGGCAGGCATACCATACCATAGAATAGGCATACCATACCATAAATCAGGCATGCCATACCATACTGTAGGCATACAGTACCATATCATACAGCAGGCATACCAATGATATCATACCATACAGCAGGCATACCGTACAGTAGGCATACCAGTACTGTACAGTAGGCATACCATACATTAGGCATACCATACCCAGGGATGTGCTCAGGAATATTTGAGTTCCGGGCAGATTGTGCGGTAGTGTGATCCACACCCTGGGAGAGGGATCTCATGGGTGGGGTACCCCCTCCCCACTGGA
>JAAAKB020238971.1:0-19826 GCA_010014835.2 Apostichopus leukothele | reverse complement strand
GAAACAATTCATTGTATGGAATCTGTTCCCTAGTAATTTCCATCCAATTTTCAACTCAAAAGTGAGGTTGTAATTGATCAAACCAAGATATCCCTCATCTTTGTTTTAACCAAGATGAACAATTATTTGTGGGTAATTCAATACAAACACATTTCTTATAGAATTATAATTGTTGTTGCCCAAACACTGCTGCTAACAGCTTAAAATTACGTGCAAAACTAAGCTATCAGTTTTCAATATTTTCTGTTTTCTTACTTTATTTAATATGAAATTTGATCAGTCATATTAATGTATTCTAGTATCGCAGTGTATGAATCATTTTCCCAACATGAACACAAGACATTGCTTTATAAAGAGGAAATAATATGTAAATGTTCATTGCTATGTAGATTTTCTTTTCATTTGAATAATGCAAGGCATGGTTGTTAAGCATATTTTGTGGTGCTATGGACACAGGGTGGTATGTTATGCTGATATTATTTTCATTCTGCTGTTCTCTTCGTTTTGCATAATTAATCAGTTTGCTTTTTCATTGGGGACCAACTACACATCTGAATGACATGCCATTTTAAGGGCTTCATTAAATGTAAGTTCAGTTTAAAAGTTTAATTAAGGTGGCAGGGGTTGATTTAATAATTTCTTTGCATGTAAAAGTTGGATTTGTATAAAGCATCTCTTTGAAATGTATAAGTCATTTAGCCTATCCCTTGAATGTAACCAAATTTTGAACAGCAAATTGACAATTTTGGTCTACAAGTTACAACCCCGCCCACACTTTAATGAGGGTTGGAGGCCACCCAACACTCTACTATGATATGATTGAGAGGAAATGTTTACTTGGATTGGGTAATATCTGACCCTGGTTCTGGAGTAAGGGTTAAGTAAATGATAAATTGGGACCCTTTGTTTTAAGGGTTAGTTTCAAAAGCATAAGGTTTGATTGTCGGACCAGATATGAGTCACAGCAGACCACTGACACTCCATCAGACTTCTCAATTAATTCACCACCATGTCTCCTATGTATTGTATTAAGCATTTTATCCTAAGATAGCTTCTATTTTTTGTTTCAATGAAATTATAATTGTGTATTTGATGTCTAAGATTAAAACAGAAGGCAACGCTGCCCCGAATTGGGAAAAGTGCAATGCAATTGTCTTTGAACAGGACCAAGTTAGGATGTACAAAATTCCATCTGATTTCATCTTACCAAAGTTTCTATGCAATTTAAGTGGACAAGATTTCACAGGGTTCAAGGAAGAAAGGGGCAGTTTCCTTTTAGCCTTTAAACGGAGGGGTGCAAGGTTAGTCAAATGGGTAAAGTGATGGATGTGATTGGACAAGACAAAGGGTAAATGAAGGGCTAGACTCTATATCATCTTGGACCCCTCCTAACTCCCCTTCCCCCAACTACACCCTTGCATTTATTGCATGTTACTGCTATTTTGAATCTCACAAACAATAATAAGTAGTCATTGATGTATGAAGCTTTTACTCCCTGCAGGTTTTCTTCTGCCATGTTGAAATCTTTTGAGCTCTTACTCCTTAAAGAGCTAAAAGAAATGTTTGATTTATCAAGAACCAGTCTCTTTCTGCCGTGATTTCCTGTTGATTTTTGTGTATAAGAGATTTCTTTTTTAATTCTTGTAATTCAAAGATGCTTCTATGAACAATTAAAACTATTTCTTTGTTATTTTGATTTTGTCTTCTTGGTTTTATCTTAGATGTGAATTGTTCCTCTTCTAGGAAATGAAATATGTGGAAGATTGTAACGTTATAAAGCATGAGTCTGACAGTTTGCTCCTTTATCTCCTACCCCTTTTTCCAGCTACTACACAAGGTGAACAAACCAATGGTTACTTGTTTTTGGTTTACTTAAAGTTGCTCAAGTTTTTTCCTTAGGAAGAACCCCAAGAGTTTTCTTCAATGACCCCACGTGTCACACACCCTACTTTATAAATAATGGAATAAAAAAAAATAAAACTATATTTATAAAAGGAAGCAGTATCCATCATTACAATGTTCACAGGTACTATAACAAAACTACACACCACTTAAACTTTGGAACTTTAAAAATAAAATAAAACTTAAAAAAATTCGAGCTTCAGTTTTGCATAAATGTGTTTGAAGTGACACTTAATAAACGTTATGAGATTGACTAGAACGAACATGTGGAGGAAGAGCGTTGAAACGTCTTGGACCTAAATTTTCGAAAGCATGTTATCTATATAATATCTTAGGCTTTTTTCCATCATTCGTAGATTCTGTGACTTTTCTTTCGCTAGATATATAGAACCTGATCGAAGATTTCTAGCAGAACTGTAACACTGAACCAATTCACATAAATAAAACTGAACCAATTCACATAAATCAAAATCCTTGGTTGCCTCTGGCACTTCTATAATACTCTTTCCTAATCAGTTGAGGGAAATTTTGAATATTTCCCTCCCCCCACCTTTCAATGAACTCATGTGGACACCACTGCTGCATGTCAACGTGAAGAAGAAGCTGTAAGAAAATAGTGAAACCCCCATGTTTAAGCAGAAGTTTTTACCATATCCCTTCCCTCACAAGAGAAAAAATGGAACAGTTGAGACACAACAAAATATCAAGATTATTTATTGCTCCTTATAAAATCAATACTTTCTTTTCTACAAGATACAGTACTATCAGTTTGGAACGTTTATTAGGCAAACTTCTACACTTTTATGGTAAAGCAAAACACACGTACCTTAATACTGAGTGTGTTTGAAGATGACATTGGGCAAGCTTAATAAATATACACATGAATTTGAATGATTTCCCTGCACTCAGACAATACTGAAGATTGCACAATCAATCTAATTCAAATAACATTAAATTATGTCCAATCTTTGTGATTAACTTGTATTGTCTGTCACACAGGGCAGTCATTCCAACTGTCACCTAGGCACCACCTGTCACACAGGTGCAGTCATGGTCAAACCGGCATTGTCATGTAGGCAGTCCCAACAGACTGTCTCACACAGGGACAGATCTACCACACAGAGCTTATATTCCCACCTGTCACACTAGGGAAAAGTCTATCTCTTAAGCACTATAACATACGATAAATCTGACATACAGCAGCAGTCTTACTGTCACACAGGCATATTCCAAATAACATTGACAGTGTGTCACAGACAGGCACAGTTTGATGGTCAAATGGGCTGGGCCTGATTGTCTCATGTATGGATTTATCTATCGTACAGAGCTATTACACTGACTGTCACATAGAGACAGTCTAACTGACAAATAGCAGCACTGTGACTGTCACACATAGTCTGACTAACACTGACTGTCACATAGAGACAGTCTGACTGACAAATAGCAGCACTGTGACTGTCACACATAGTCTGACTAACACTGACTGTCACATAGAGGCAGTCTGACTGAAAAACAGCGGCTCTTTGTGACTGTCAGACAGGATTATTCTAAATGAAATTGCTAGTTCGTCACAAAGGCACGGACTATCAAACAGGCACATTCTTATTGTCCGTCTAGTATATGATCTGCATAGCAGGCTGCCTGCGTATCACAAAATCACACTAATTAAACCATCCGTAAACCAAGAACTGTCCGAACATCACAATTCGAAAGTCTTCAAATGTGAACAAAATTCAACCATTAAATTTGAACAGTGTGTTGAACAGTGTGTTCCCTGTACGATTCAGACCACATTTGAATGAACCTTCATTTAAAAGAAAAACATAAGTACAATTTCATGAGCATTCATTACCCTATACATCCTATAAACAACACAGTTATTAAAAAAGTAAATGATTTGGATATTGGTAAAGAAAATTCTCTCTCATTATAAATGTATGTCTTTGATTAAAATACCCATGGCAGCCAAAAAAATAAATTCATGTAATGTTAGTATTGAGGGATTCTTATTTATCCTAACTTGATGATTCCCCACTCTTAAGAAATTCTTTTCTGTACCGCCAAAACTGTCTGCTAAATATTTCTGATTCACAGATACCTTGATACGTGCTACACAGTAACAACAGGGTTGTGTCTAAGCATTATCTGCTTAACATCACTAACTGTTAACAAGACAGTCACACATTACTACCACCAACCCAGTCCTGATAATTCTTACACAGTAACAACAGGGTTGTGTCTAAGCATAATCTGCTTAACATCACTAACTGTTAACAAGACAGTCCCAATACTACCACCCAGTCATGATAATTCTTACACAGTAACAACAGGGTTGTGTCTAAGCATTATCTGCTTAACATCACTAACTGTTAACAAGGCAGTCACACAATACTACCAGCCAGTCATGATAATTCTTACACAGTAACAACAGGGTTGTGTCTAAGCATTATCTTCTTTACATCACTAACTGTTAACATGACAGTCACACAATACTACCACCCAGTCCTGATAATTCATACTTTAGCACTAAAGGTTTGTACACTATGATATAAAGGTCATTAATGAAGATGATTACACTACCACGCTATCATTTAAGGTGGCATACTCTACAGTCAACACCAATCAGCCTGAGTTATCTCCTATCTCAGGAAAAGTGCCAAAAAGCAACAGGAGAACATCAGTTTTGATATGTAATCAAACAAAATCTGGTATTTTATAGCTTGGATGACAGAGTCGAGAGACAATTGTAGACCACTTTAGCCCTCCGAGGAGTAGAACAGAAATTGAAAAGTACTATGAATGGCCAACATGTCAGCTATGGGTTGTAATGGGTTGGGTTTAGCTAGTGAGAACTTCTACTAGGACTTACAAGAGACCATATTACTTTTGTATTTTGTGTATTTTTTGAGACTATTTAGTGTGTAAGTCAATGGGAGAATAATATGGAGTATGCTACCCTTATGTCTTTACACTATCACTGTGAATATAAAGTGCTTTATCACTTAAATCACTATAATTGTCGCCCTGTCAATGTTATTATTACACTGTCAACCTACTATCATCCTATTTAATTAATAAAGTAACTAATGCACGATCACCTGAGGTTTTGCATGTCATCACTGTAATCCTTGTGAATACATAATTAGTTAGATTGGCAGTCTTTACACTATCACCACTACCACTGTAACTGTTCAACAATCACTGCCAGCATAAACCCTTCGTCTCATTAACCAACACCGTATGATAAGTTACGTACAGCATTGCACAGTAGTTAAAGGTATTACATAAATGAGGTATCCTGTGTCAGTTTGGAGAAAATCAAAAAACAGAGAAAATCAAAAACACAGAGAAAGCACAACCAATGTCCGTTCCAATATCAAACCATTGGTTTCTACTTTGTGGACGGTCCAGTAAGTAGTCTGAATTATAATTACTTAACTACTGGGTTGTAGCTTGACAACGGATCTGGCACTCCCTCAAACACATTACCCGGTTGTTGCTTGGCAACCATCTGCCACTCCCTCAAACATATTAACTGGTTGTTGCTTGGCAACGATCTGCCACTCCCTCAATCACATTACCCGGTTGTTGCTTGGCAACGATCAGACTCTCCCTCAAACACATTACCCGGTTGTTGCTTGGCAACGATCAGACACTCCCTCAAACGTGGCTAATTTGTCTGCTAGGCACAGCCGGAGGATACAAGAATCCCTTGGCTGGAAACCTTCTCCCGGCGATTTCAATCTCTACTTTAGAGTGATGTATGTAGTCATGTGTGACTTCTCTTGCTTCTCCCGAGTTCTGATCCCTGTTTGTCACCCATCCCAGACAGACAAGTTTCTGAAGTGTTGGGCCATACCCTGTAGAGGTAGTGTAGCCAGTGAGCTTGCCATCAATATAGATGGCTTCTCCACCCCATGGCCACATGTCATGATCAAGATCATGGTCCTCAACCAGGAACATTGCTAGATGCCTCCGAGGGCCCTCTTCTCGTTTCCTCAGTAAAGCTTCACGTCCGAGAAAGTCCACACCCTATCAACAAAATCAGGTTTATACCTTGCAGTCAAACATAGCTCATTTCAGACATATTTCCAAGTTAGTTGCAAACTTGAAATATTACAACAAGGTGGCATGTCTTACAAAATGGCTTGAAGAATTTAACTAACAAAACTCGAAAAACAAAGTCATTTAAAGCTTCAAGGGAATCTTAAAGATGACTTACGTCAAGCAATTAAATTTGCTCTGGGTTAGTGCAGTGCTTAGATATAGGACTGTTACCACACTATTACATAAGATTCTGATTACGAGGGATAGATAACACCTGACCAGCACACTGACAAATGCAAAGAACTCTCATCTTTTCATTTCTTGAAATTATATACCAGACATCTTAACACTTACAACTGTTACTAAATGTATGCAAGGCATTTCAACCTTGCGTATCTAAAAACAAAATCGAAGTGGGATAATGTCTCTTTGTTTTGTTTTTGGAAATGGAATGACCTGTTGAAGGGAGGGGAGGGGCAGGGAGAGGTCAGAGTTGAAAGCTTTAATATAACTGTACTGTTTCTCTCATTACCATATTGTTCTACTATTTGGTGGGGGGTGGAGCATGTGAGAGTTAAAAGCTTTAAAAGAACTTTACTGTTTCTCTCATTGCCATATTGTTCTACTATTAGGTTAAGTGGTCACTCCCATTCATAACAAGCATAAGCTTGGAGAGTGACAACCACTTCATTCAGAACACAGATTGTCAAGCACCATTCAGGTCACCTGAGAGCACCCCCCCCCCCCCCAATGCCCACCACACTCTACACATACACTTATACCTAATACATCTGTCCTTCTAAGTGGCCTCTATCCTATCAGTCACTTAAGCACACTGTAGTAGCTTTGACCTCTACCTATGCCTAACTCCTCCCTGTCTTCCCACAAATTCTCACTTTGCTAAACCTCTGCATACCCTCAGAGGGTTGACCTGTTCCTTTCATAGTCTGCTAACCAACATGTCAATAAACTCTTTCTATATTATTCCCTTAACTTCTTCCTGTCTTCACTAACACTCTTTCCTCCAACCTGCCAACCCGTCGAAAGAATATTTACCTTATCAAACTTGACCCGATGTTCCCTTCCGATTTCAAATGGTGTGGCATCATCCACAAAGTCCTCTCCCCAATAAGGATAGAATTTTTCCAGCCTGAGCCATCGGAGGGCGTTATAACCAGCATCTCTGATACCATAGATTCTACCTGCTGCCTTCAGGGCATCGTAGACGTGAAGAGCATGCTAGCAGGAGAAAATAAAAAAGATTACGTGGAGATGATTATGAAACAATACAAAGACATATGACTAGAACAGCATCCAAGCACACGACACGACAATTACAAAAGATCATCTCCATCAGTATCAAGATATAGACTGCAAAACCAAAATTACATCTGAAAGAATCAGCAACAGTTTTGAAACAAATACACCGCCGATGTCAACGCTTCCACAAACTGACTAACTGAGATCATCTTACACGCAATAATCTTTACATTGTGAAACATTCCAACATGACAAATAATACTGAACATAAATCTGTCACAAAGCTATCCTGATGAGTGTCTTACCTCACACCTAATGTACATAACGAATCCGTCCTCAGATGTGTGTGTAAGGTTTGTTAAGTTCTATAAGCTATCCTGATGAGTGTCTTACCTCACACCTAATGTACATAACGAATCCGTCCTCAGATGTGCGTGTAAGGTTTGTAAAGTTCTAGAAGCTGTTCTGATGAGTTTCTTACCGCACACCTAATGTACATAACAAACCCTTCCTCAGATGTGCGTGTAAGGTTTGTTAAGTTCTATAAGCTATCCTGATGAGTGTCTTACCTCACACCTAATGTACATAAGGAATCTGTCCTCAGATGTGTGTGTAAGGTTTGTAAAGTTCTAGAAGCTATCCTGATGAGTTTCTTACCTCACACCTAATGTACATAACGAATCCGTCCTCTCCAGTATGTGTTATACTGATGATACGTACTTTACTGGCATAGCCCAGATCAACTTCCTGTAATGACACAAAGGACACAGCAGCATCAATTCATGAGTACTTCATAACTGTGCCTGTTAGAGGCAAAAGTTTGAGATAAGGCCCCTTGACTGTTTCTATAATAGGTAGCTAAACCAATCAGATTGGAGGTCCATATCCTTAATAATATAATAAGTAAAGTCACCAAAGTTGAGAACCGTGACAGATGTCTCTACAGGTTGGTGATACAAAATACAACTTGTGTAGCATTTACACAAATCCTTATAACTGTAAACAAATGGCTAATAAGCAAACAAGAGCTTTCCTTACTTGAGGAAAGCCTTAGTGCAAGCTTCTCTGTATAGTTAATGGTAGATCACATCTTTCAAGTATAATTGAAAAGAGATTGGTAAAGAGGACCATCACTACCCTTGAGTTACAAATCCAAATACTCCTCAATTTATCTACAAGATAAGACACTGTTGTAATACTTTTTACTTTCCTGTAGGCAATTAACAAAACAATATTCGACTTATTATCTATCAACATAGCAATATTATGTTAAATTTTAAATTAAGAAACTTTGTTCCATTTTTTTTTTTTCATTTTATTTTATTTACTTCATACACCCTGTATAATTAACTTACTGTACACATGAATGGTTTGAATTCTGAAAGCTTCAAGGATGTTTCAGTCAATTTCTGCAGTACTTCTCTTGCCCTGGGACCGACGACATTGAGGCCCCCGTATAAATGGGTGACATTTTGAAATTTAACAGACCCATCGCTTGGAAGATGTCTCTCAATCCAGCGGTAACCCCTGGCAAGTTGGAAACTTGGACAAATAATGAAATAACTGGGAAAGCAAAAAACATAATAATAATAAGAAGAAAATAGGGTACATGATGAGAATATTGTTCAGCAACATAAACAATGTTTATTCATACTTGATATACTATAAGACACAGCACTGTAGCAAGATTTACAAGATTTACAAGTCACATTATTTTTCTGTTTTCAAACTTACTAGTTTGGTGAAAGTCTGGCAACGCTGCAGTCATTTTCATAACCTCCCCATTCATTCAGCATTCCTGTGTGGACCACATGACCGACTGGCATGTCCATCTCGTTAGGACACAACTTTTGGAGAAGTTCAAGCGCTTCGGAACCTTCAGACTATCAACAACAAAAATGGGGGAATAAAACAACGTCATCAAAAACATTTCTAAACAACAATATGGATGCTCATTTCATATTAATATTGGTCGCATAAACATACAAACATTTTCTATCTCTTGCTTTGTTTTACTTTTAAAAGAGCAAAAACTCTTGGAGAAGAAATAATTTGGCAAATATCTTTGTGAAGTGATCATTAATCCCTTCATTAATTGTTGCCATTGGGTTGCACTCATTAAGCTCTGTATCACACTTTAGCATATCAAGCCAGTGGCTTCCTGCTTAAACTAACTAATAACGACATATCTACAGAAACAATCCCATGATTAGCTCATCTACAGATGCATATAGCAGCAATACAGTAGCTATAAAGATATCAGTTTATAGAATTATCACTGGCTAAAATAATGTTTCATAGCCATTAAGATATCATTCCATATGCTAACACATCCACAGCAATACATCAATGCTTGATACAACAAAACATTCACGTTTGCTATAAAGCAACAGTTAATACTTTGAGTTAAATATTTGTAAATGAAAAAAATATATCCACAGCACAGACTGTTTCCCGACAAGCCTGATAGAACCAGATCAACTAGCCGGGCTTTCCATCCTTACCGGTCTGAGCCTCAAAATCATATACCCTACCATACAAATCCATTATAGTTTACTTTGATTTCAAAATTTGTGAATTAATGTTTAAAATTAAAATTCTGATAGAACCAGATGAAACCAGCCTGGTAGTTGGTACGTACCGGTTTGACTATCAAACCATATACCTTACCATACAAACCCATTACAGTTTACCTTGAGTTCGAACTTTGTAAAGAAAGACATATCCATAGCACAGACTGTTCCCGACAAGCCCAGTATTCTGATAGAACCAGATGAAACCAGCCTGGTAGTTGGTGCGTACCGGTTTGACTGTCAAAACCATATACCTTACCATATAAAACAAACCCATTATATTTTACCTTGAGTTCAAACTTTGTAAAGAAAGACATATCCATAGCACAGACTGTTTCCCGACAAGCCCAGTATTCTGACAGAACCATATCAAACCAGCCTGGTTTGCCATACGTACCAGTCTGAGCTTCAAAGCCATACTCCTCTGGAATGAAAAATCATGTACATGTTCAGCCATGATGATATCATTAAATGTGCATTTTTGCCATGACTTGGAAGATTTGCTAGATCTGAACTTGAAAATACACAAGATTGGGCAAGGTCATTGTAGTCAGTGACGGGCCATAAAATTGCTAAGATTATCATTGTTATCTAGTCAGTGTGGAGAACAAACTGAAAATTCAACATTTAGAAATGGGTAGCCATAAATGAAAGGCTACAACCTATAATACTTGTGGACATCTGGTAGATATCTTCTCTTTGCAAGTGGCAACATGGTGGATTTGTTTAGAGTAGTGGTAATATTTTTGTGTACACTTTTCTGATAAATACTTAGCTGAATTTGTACCTCATACCCTAAACATCCAGGAGATTGCAAGATACATTCCATCGTAAGTTGACACATATTTATCATTCTTGTTTCCTCTTGAAATATGTCGCTGTCACTCACAAATCTCTTGTGGGGCAATACGATGGTCTCCTTGATCAAAACATTTATGAGTTGTTGTTATAAATCTACATCCCACTGCTGATACCATAGTAGTTTCACTATGACTGCAAGTATAAACTTGACAGTCTACATCCACAAAAATCATTTATCTTTCCTTCTGAATCAGGATCTCTGGTAGATATACCAGTACATATACATAATCTGTCAGATACACATCACATGTCTTGCCTTGTTTAATGGCATAGCACTTTCTCGTCCATACTAACCTGTATCACTCATATTAGCAAACCATTTAGGTGTTTCCATCCCACTTCTGTCACCAAAAACAGCACCAGCTGAAGCATGGCTTGCATAAAGAGGAGAACATCTTAGCTTCCTACCAGTGTGGTACTCAGCACCAGGGAATGCTATTTTGTATTGTCCACCTAGAAAGACAATGACAACACCTTTAGAGGAAGAATCCTATCCAAATAATATAGCAAAATGAAGAACTTAGGTGCATTAAATAACAAACCTTTTCCTACTAAATAGGGCAGAGTAATACTTAACTTGTTACCTTATCTATTTGTATGAGCAAATCCATATTACCTGGGCATCTAAAGAAATGTTTTGTGAACCACTGCCCACCAACCTCTCCCCCCCCCCCTCTATAAATTAATTCAGTTCTCAACACAACCGAGTCAGTAAATTGTTAACATTTGAACTTGATGTCATTTCTAATGTAGCATTTGCCAATGTTATAATCTGTAACACTTACTTAATTACTCTTCTTCCATGTAACTCAAGACTGACATTTTCATTTCCCTTTTTATGACTTAGTAAGTTCCTAAAGTAATCTCTCTGGTGTTAATTCAACTTGGTAGTGAAAATAAACTCTGCAATTTCAAAAAGTTACAATTTGCAAGACATATCCACTCATTTAATTTTTTTTCTCCAAATGACATATAAATCTATTAATTTAATTTAATTACTTAAAGTCATTGACTAACCCTCTGTTTCTGAGACTCTGTCAATCAGGAACTTCTTGTTATTCTGATATTTGGTGAAGCGTCTGATGTCTACAGGCCATGTATTAAAAGGCGGCCTCCCCTCCATTAACCACTCTGCCAGGACCTTCCCTGCTCCACCAGAGGTTGCAATACCAGCAGAGTTGAAGCCTGCCATCACCCAATAATTATCAACCTAAAGAAACAACAAAGCAATTCCAATTTGAGCATTTTAATCAGGACAAAACAAAGTCACAGAAAAGAGTAACTGGACGAGGACTGATAATAAACGTAAGACTGGTGAGAAAGTATGGAGCAGATACAAAGAAGGAACATTCAGTGAGTCTGAGCCATGTAAATATTAACAGTACAAAGTACTTTTAACTAACTGAAGGAAGATTAAGCAAAAAGAATTGCCATAACCAAGAGCCTGAGAGCTCAATACAATATTGCTCAAACAGTTGACAAGTTACCTCTGATGCAGGGCCCATCAGGGGTGCCATATCTGGGGTAAAGCTCTCGGGACCATTGAACAGCTGTTGGACCTCAGCCTTGTCACCTGCAGGAACCCTCTTCAAGAACCCATCTAGAATTGGTCCTACAATATTCAGAAATGGAGGAGAATATTTTATTGAATTTCAAAGGCTTCATAAGGTTGCAGTTATCTCATAAAAGAAATGTCATGTTGTTACCAAACCCAGTGACATCCAAGTGTGTGAAGAACCTTGGGTATTTAATGATGCTTTTATTGGGTATATTGCCAAAACTCAAGTGATGTTCATTTTACATACAATACCGCATATTTAATAATTAATATCATAAGAAACAGTCAACAATCCCTTGGTACCATTATTTAAAGCTAGTACTAGATAACTGTAGCTTTAATTTAAGTTTGTTTCTTCTGCAAGAAATATTTTTACTTTCCCCAAAAGAGGATCTAGCCATGGAAAGAAAAATGATCACATACATCATTAGGTGACCAATACATGGAGTGTCTTATCTGCCATGTTTGATGTAAAATGAGAAATGTTGGTCAAGTTTACACTTACTAACTTTCCAGCATGAAAACTACAATTTTCGTTAAAAACTAGTCCTACTTAATTAAAACAGTATGCTGTACGTGTGCTACAGACCGCCAAAAAGACTCATCTATTTTTGATATTTGGCAGCTAAAGGTACCTACCCACCAATAAATATCTTACCTTTGTGATTACAAAATTGATCCTTCAAAGATCTCATGCCATGTGCATTATAGAACAACACAATGTCAAATGCTATGTAATGATACCAGTTCAACAAAAAGTTACAACAACAAAATAAACTTTGACCTTACCTTGGTAATTGCTATTTGTGTGTCCCTCAAAGTTTGAACAATAGTCAATCTTCAAAATCACAAATATTTTATTTTTTGGAGAATATAAATATGTACAGATGCGGAATTTACATCATACGATCTAACCACATATTCAACATGGTCTCTTAGTTTTCTTCAGAGAAATCTTTTGAAGGAAAAATGAGGAGACACCAGGTTTGACTTTTTGGCAACCCAACAAACAATAGCAATTTAATAATAATAAGCTGTAAATGTGTCATCTGATGCTTCCCCATAATCAAAGGAACAAACATACAACAGCTATTACATATGATTTCTGAGGATTTGGGAATAATCAAAACTTCCTTTCTCAAAAAGTCAAACTACTGCGAAACACAAAACCCAAGCTGCTTACTAAAGTGATCCCAATCTTCTGGAAGCGATGCAAACTCAGCTGGGTGTGGTATACCCTTGGTATGAACTGGTTTACCCTTGACTGCAAAACCACCAACCATGAACCCCTCGCCCCAGTCACGGATGTAGCAGTCGTTGTCTAGGTCTCGTATATCTGTTGGCAAACCAACACAGTTATTCACAAACAACCCTTACGTACTTTCTGGATCAGAATACTGTAATAGAATACCTTCAATGTTCCATGCATAATTGTTACTTGGAGGATCAGAATACCTTCAATGTTCCATGCATAATTATTCAGAAACTTAAGTCCATATCAACAACTATCCCTGATATGGAAACCTGAGCTCAGTTTCTCACATACAAAAGAATCATAATCTATAATATATGACATTTTATGAATTTGAAGCATCCACACAATACAACAATGAATGTTTTCCACTAAATACAAAGTTATCAACCAACCTCTTACAAACTATACTCACATGGCATTCCTCTAGTATCAATGTCCTTCATCTTCTTTGTGATGAGATACTGGTGTTCATTCGGATGTAGAGGTATCTTAACTATGGGATCACATTTCATACCTAGTTCATGTGCCCACTGACAAAGAAAAGAGAAGCAGACGAACTTTCAGCAAAGTTAAAATATTAAATACAGAATACAAAGCATTTGAATTGCTAAGTGGAGGGGGCAGCTCAGTATTCTTGGTATTCAGACTACTTTAGTTAGTTTACTAACATTATATCAATCGTACCATGTTCCTAACCAACGTCTCCCCCACCCCACTAGCACTAGGCTTTCAGCTAGATAGTGGATGAAGACTATTTTACGAAACATTCTTGTCATGTTTTATAGATAAAACCACTCACCATTCCACCACAGTTGATAAAATATTCACATTTGACTGGTCCCTGGTTGGTGTGGACTTGACTGACACACTCCCGAAGGGTCTCTACACTTTCCACACGGACACCTTCCATGATCTGAACGCCTGCATGGTTGAAACAAATTACAGCTTTGAAATCTAGGTCAGTGTCAAGTTATATGAGGCAAACAATCTGTTCTTACCATTCCATCATTTTTGCATGCACTGTTTGCTATACAGGGGAAGGGGGGAACCAACTGCACACATGAGTAACATTGAAGGGCACAATAGAATAAAACTTCTTTTCAAAGGGCATTGATGTCATCGCTCCCTGTTTAATTTTTTTAAATGTGTGCAAAAAACAATGAAGAAATACAAAAGGAATCCAGAAATAAAATTATTCATTTAGCTCCAAAAACTAAATTTCAGGTTCTCCAGCCATGTATTGTACTTTTCTGATATCTTACAAGACAGAGGTAGTAGAGCTTATATCAGATTGTTATTAATTATATCTTCATTTTGAAACTTTGATGAAGTAAATAAAAAGAGGGAACTGATGGCACAACCAAAAATACATTGTAGCATTTTTTTGCCTTTGGTAGGGGTCAGATTAAGAGGGTCACATGGGGCATAGTTTGGACATATCATCAGCACTAAAAGCAGAAGATAAAGGTACCATCAGCTTTGGCTAGCCTTTATAATGTTTGGGTAGACAAAGATTATCTGTATGTTGAAGTGTTTCCGAGTCCAAGATCACGTGAGGTTCAACAAGCCTTGCAAGTTTAACAAATCCTTACTACTAGAACTTAAATATCATATGTAACAGTTTGCACAGGCTACCATCATCAAGACCAGGTCTCTGTCACACTACTTTAAATATAGTTTCTCATACATAGACAACACCCCACCCGACCCACCCCCTCCAATCCCAACCACATTCAAACTAGGTACAGTTAGACTGACATACGCTCACCATTTTGTTTTGCTCCTTTTGCTAAAGCCATAGAAGTATCTGTTGGGTCGGCAACACAATCACCAGGAATATAGAGAGCTCCCTGAAGATCTTGCGTCCAGATCCAAGGGACCATCTTCTCCAGTTCCGGAGGAGAGAGAAATTGACATTCAATTCCCTCAGCCCTGCAACAACAACAACATCGAATTAAGGATAAACCTGGGCTTTAACTGGACTTTTTAAACAGATTTTCTCCAAAAGTGACTGTACGGGACATTCTCTATGACTAAAAGTTGTGCCCTTCATCAACGATTAAAAACTAAAGTGTTGTTACTGCACAAACGGCCTTATGTTTAGTACCCCATAAGAAAAGCACATCAATTTCAGCTAACATACAGTAATACCCATGGCGTTAAACGAAACAGAATTTTATGGAAATAAAGTGAGTTAAAAAACAGAAGTTTTCGGAATTTTAAAAAAACTTGAAAATGGATTTTGTCTATTTCTAAAACGGAAAATTGGTTGCCCTACAATGTTTACAAGTTTTTGTAACACTCTTTGGGAGAACTTAGTGACATGGTAAAATGGTCAGAAAATAATTTCCAGACATACCTACTTCACTTTCTTTCAACAGATTGCACCATCATTACTCTCCAGATCATCCCCTCCCCGCACCCATTCAAACATCTTACCTTGCTCGACTAGCCTTTCTTTGTAAATCCAACATCCTCTCTTTCGACTCAGCTAAAGCAAGAGATCCACTGACTTTTAAACCTTTCAAGAAGAAAGAAAAAAAGGACATGAAAAGCGGAAATATGACAGACCTTTATCAATTACAACTAAAAATTGTCTTTTATGTCAATTACTGGATTAAAGGAACATCAAACTCAATCATCGTATCAATTTTGACCTTGACTCACTTTTCTATGCGTTTGTGTTTGTAATATCTTCCACCCTGGCCTGACATGAGGAAGTGGGGGAAGGGAAGGGGGGGTCAGTACAAACCCAGGCCCAGGGTCAACTTGGGGGGCCCAGGAGACAATCACAGGGGCCACCAAAATAACAGATATTTGGACAGTGCAACTGTTTGCCAACATAGATATGATTTAATCAGAATAATGGACTAACCTATATAGGCAAGGAATTATCTGACTGATTGCAGTGTCAGTTATATGTGTTCTTTTAGTGAGAAAAAGTTGCATCAATATCAAATTGTTGAACTGATTCTTTTTACAGTTTTCCCAGCCTTTTTGTCAAGTTTACCCACATCTGATATCTCAAGTCATTTTATCATTCACCTGATATGTTTCAAATCTTTGGCAAGCCTTCCTTTCAAATGTGCCACGTTTAATTTTTTTACTTTATCAGAATAAATTTAGCATCAGGGAGACCAACAAACAATCCAGACATGTTGCATCAAGATAAAATGGCTGTACTTTTGGTAGCTTTCGACACGTCATGATACTGCTGAAAACCTGCTCAAAGGTCAACACGAAACAGTTCTGACCGTTCTGACAGAGAATGAGGCTATTAACATGTGAGCAAGAGGTGGTCCAAAAGGTCAGCACAAATAGTAACAAACAAAGTAAAAACAAATATTTACAATTACACGTTACATCCAGGCACTCGATAACATGACAGATCTACTGGGAAAGACAACCCCTGGACACAATTACACAGCCTGAATGCATGGCCTTTTATAGTAATTCTTTCTTATTGTTTGAAATTACTTGTTGCTCTAGTCATAGACTCACACTTGGTTAGCTTTACGTACATGCATTGAGTTCCATAGGCCTGATATATAATGTTACCAACATGACACAATATCATGCTTCCTAACCAACTCAAACAACTACTACCAGTTTCTGTACAGACAATTATTAATATTTATTTTCAGTTCAAAAGGTGCAATTGGGCTGGCCAGACAAAGCAACAGCTAAGGACAACCACATTTTATACCCCAATTAGTATGTGGAGTAGGCTTGGTATTGGGACAACTGTAATGCAATTGTGTGGTAGGAATACAATACTGTATGTGCAGGAAATTCTTTAAAAATTAAAACGAAGCACTTTTTCTGTCATGTAGCAGTTGCTGTATTGTCCAAGAAACAAACTCAGAATCTATTTTGTGTGACTTTGCAAGGCAGAAACATTCTCTAAAAAACTACTTAAAGCCTTCACAGGGACAAAATCTCACGCTTAGTTCATTTGTAGTCCTTTCTGAAAATTTGCAAAAGTATTCTCATTTGCAAATGTACATAGAGGTCTACTGACAGTGCTAACCTTCGTATGTCCTGGTGTTCTAGAATTGTTATAGAGGTCTTTAACTTTGCTAACCTTCGTATCTCCGGGTGTTCTAGAATGGTAATAGAGGTCTACTAACAGTGCTAACCTTTGTATGTCCGGGTGTTCTAGAATTGTTCCTGAGGTCTTTAACTTTGCTAACCTTCGTATGTCCTGGTGTTTTCTAGAATTGTTCCGAGGTCTTTAACTTTGCTAGCCTTCGTATGTCCGGGTGTTCTAGAACTGTTCCCGATGTCTTTAACAGTGCTAACCTTCGTATGTCCGGGTGTTCTAGTATTGTTATAGAGGTCTTTAACAGTGCTAACCTTTGTATGTCCACGCGCCCAAGAATTGTTATAGAGGTCTTTAACAGTGCTAAACTTCGTATGTCCAGGTGTTCTAGAATTGTTCCCGAGGTCTTTAACAGTGCTAACCTTCGTATGTCAAGGTGTTCTAGAATTGTTCTTGAGGTCTTTAACAGTGCTAACCTTCGTATGTCCGGCTGTTCTAGAATTGTTATAGAGGTCTTTAACAGTGCTAACCTTCGTATGTCTGGGTGTTCTACAATTGTTTCTGAGGTCTTTAACAGTGCTAACCTTCGTATGTCCGGGTGTTCTAGAATTGTTATAGAGGTCTTTAACAGTGCTAACCTTCGTATGTCCGGGTGTTCTAGAATTGTTTCCGAGGTCTTTAACTTTGCTAACCTGTGTATGTCCGGGTGTTCTAGAATTGTTATAGAGGTCTTTAACAGTGCTAACCTTCGTATGTCCTTGTGTTCTAGAATAGAGGTCTTTAACAGTGCTAACCTTCGTATGTCCGGGTGTTCTAGAATTGTTCCCGACCACGTACCTGTACTCATTCCCGTTTCTTCCTCCAGAGATTCATAGAGTTTTACACTCTCTCGACACATGTGAGTCATCACTCCTGAACTTCGGATTTGTCCAATCAACCCTGCTGCATGCCATGTTGTTCCACTAGTTAACCTTCAAAGTCAAGAATTAACATGAGACAGTTATGCATGGTTAACTTCTCACAACCACATGAAACTTAAAAGTCAAGCTTTATTTACTCCTAAGCTTCCTGGGGTGACTCCTTGTAAGATTATATTGATCAAGTCACAATCCATTTGTGGAGGTAACTAAGGCTAGCAAGATGGGTAGGGGAAGAGCCAAACTGGTGAAACCACTCCCTCCTGCAGGTTCCCCACTACATCCACCTGACCCCCCCCCCCCACTCTGTGCTACTTTCTTGATGATAGCATGCTCAAGATAGATCCTTACTTCATGAACCATATGAAACAGGTCCTGCTGACACATAACTTAATTACATTCTGTCAAAGTATTACAGCCAAGAGGTAAGTGGGGAATGGTAAGTGGAGAGAAAGGTAGTTCTATTGAGGGCATTCACTCACATCTACAAATTTATGCCTAGGAGGACATAAACACAAATATTGTTTCCTCTTTTCCTCTTAAAACTTTGAATCTTTGAAAGAGGAGAACATTGTCATTAAAGAAAGAGACAAAAATGTGAAGCAGTTGTAGATGTTCTGATGAATAGTTGAGTATATAGCATGCAACTTAGTCTACAATTGTATTATTACCTTCCTTGTTCTAAAAGAACAATATCCCTCCAACCAAACTTTGCTAGGTGATAAACGACTGAAAGTCCTGCTATTCCTCCACCACAAACAACAACCTTGGTTTCTCTTGGTAGGGTGGATGACTTGTTGGTTCCACTGTATAGTCTTGTAGCCACAGATGCCATTCTTCCCCATCTATGGCCACATCCACACACAAACTGTCGGACTTTTGACCGATACATATTTCTCCTGTTCCCTCTTAACTTTCAGCTGTGTAGTCACATCTAGAAAATGAAATAGCAATAGCATGCTTTGATGAGTTCCACCTTAACCCATAATTGAATTTCAATATTAGTACCCAAAAATAATAATTATAAGTCAATAATAATGTGGTGGTTAGCCTGTGAGACAACAGCAGGCTATAATACAATATAAATTGTAATAGCATTGTAACGTCGTTAGGTCTAGTCAGGAACAAGAAGATAAGAACTGCCTCTTGTAAGGTAACATACTTTTGTAACAATAATATGGTGTAGCCTAGGCCCTATGCCTACTTAAAGTAAATAAGTAATAGTTTAGTAATAGTATGTAAATGAAGTCAGCCCACAGTATACATACAGATAATAAAAAGTGCCGGCTGTAGTTTAAGTTTGCGCAGCCTGATTTGGGATGCCTCTAAGCCGTTACATACTCACTTAGGCCTAGCCTAGTATAGTCAGTATTGCAAAATTCGGAACACTGCGAATTTCGGACACCCCTAA
>JAAAKB020238860.1:0-11293 GCA_010014835.2 Apostichopus leukothele | reverse complement strand
AGGGACAATTTCTGTGCCTGTATTTGTCCCTAGTGTAGTTACTTCTGTTACTTGTCATTCAGCCTCTGAAGAAGATCCTGTTAGGTCCGATACGTCAGGCCCACTTACTTTTACAATGTATGGCGGACGTTTGGTCGGTTAACCGTTTTAACCAGTACAGCCCAGCAGGAGTACATCCCAACTTCTCAAGTGCACTTTCCAAATTACCCGGCCTACAAATTGGCATCACCTTAGCACAACACCCTCCGAGTGGGTTACTACTCACTTCTGATCTTTATAACTCCACCATTTCTTAAGTCTACAACAGTCTCTCCCCCCCCTCCACCCCCCCCTTAGAATTTGACTGCGACAGAACTAGCACATTTTTTTAGTCTTCTAAATCAAAGGTAGAGGGAATACCAGTTTGCGAGTATTAGGTAGTTAAGTCTCATATGACATCCAGAGGACTGTACCATTACCGAGACAGGTAAGCAGCAGTAGCAGCACTCTGGATACGAAATTCTCACCTTTCGTTTTCTTCTGAGCTTTGTTCAATGTCGGTATACTTGCTCTGCAGATCAGCTACTCTTTCCTCAGAACGGCTAAGTTCTTCTTCTGTTAGTTGTAGTTTACGTTGTAAGTTGGCCATTTCCTCCTCAGCCTGTGTTGATTGGATGAAATTAAGAAGAGAATTGAAACAATGAAAAAATACATTTTCACACTCAGTTTTTGCACAGAATTGTTACAATATATGTGATAACAACATCAAGATCTGTGGAAAGAAGAAATTTCGACATCGACCATGCCAACTACTGTAGCCTCTACAGAAGAATGTCTGTTATTTAGTAAAAGATGGAGTTTTAATGTTCCAAGACAGGTTTATAGTCTTCTTGACTAGCAAACCATCTTGTCCAACAACATACAGTAGGGTCTTAAATTTGCAATGGTGTTCAAATATAACACACTGGTTAAAACCAAGGCCACTCTTTGGTGTTATTATTAGATATTCATAAAACACCAGGAAAATGTTGGAAATGCAAGAATGGCTCTTATAAATTACAGACAGTCACACTGCTTTATAATTGGCAGTTTGTCCGTTCAGAACCACTGTTTGAATTTGAACGACTTTAAATTGTACTCTTAAATATCAATAATCAATTAACATTTTAATATTGTTGTAAAGTGGATAATGAATTGTAAACAAAGCTGCTTTGGTTGGGTTACAGGCACTCTCAGCCCAGTGCATCTGTCAAATCACCTTTGAATGGATCTGATTAATAGAACAGAAATGAAAGTGGACAGAATCTTATTAGGGATCAAAGGTTTCTGCTGGTACTTTGGCAACAACAAAAAACATAGCACCAGCCCAAAGTACTACCAATACTGAAAAGCCCTAAAGCAACGGTGCACTATTTCACTTTGATTTAAATATATACTATACATGGGTAATTCCATGAATAGAAACTTTGTACTCCAGAAATGATCGGTCTTACATATTCTTTTGAGCACTGACCAAATTGCACTAATTTTGTTATTCTATCAATTAATTACGACCAGAACTTTAATCATTAAAAAATAAATCAAAAATAAATTGTGCACAAGAAGTTCAGGACTTAGTTACCATAAGAAAATACAGTTTAAATTTCAGAGTGCACTGGGTCATCTGATTTTGCAAGTTCATCTTAACACCACACACAGGTCAGGATTTAACAAATCCCATTTCCCTGTTTAAATGAATTTCTTATCTCGGAATCCACCAAACGAACAAACCATTGCAGGTCAAATTAACTTCATTCAATGATTCAATCATTCCCCCTGCTCTCGTTCTGACATCCATTCATGGGAGAAATATGCCGGAAAGCTTTATTAACAAGACCCAAAGAAAAGAGACAAACACACCAAATCACCATGTCAACAACTTTATAATGTAATTATCTGTGTGACAAACAGTGATGCCAAGGATCAGCATTAGTGCTTTAATCTCATTCCACATCATCATGAGAATAGGGTACTTTAACGACCTCTTGTCAATAGCCATTTTTTTTTAAACCCCTTTCCCAGGTCTGTTTGTGTTTATTTTACATCCTGTTCATAAATTTGCAAGGAAGAATATACCTTTGTATACTATGGTAGGTTTCATCAGTACTGGTAAGGGCACTGGTAGGTTGGTAGTAGTATCTACAATAATGTATACAATGTACACATACATAACTTGTGTAATGTGTAAGTACTGTTAATTTTCACACCAAGCGCTACAGTACCGACTGTGTGAAGCTCAAAATTGGAACATGTGCTCATACTCTCCACTAGCAGAGCTCTGTGTTTTGCTTATGTTGTGTACTCGACTCGGAACAAACTTGTTCTGAAATGCTCTCAAGTGACCGATATTGAACGTTCAAGTTGCCTGAACATTGTTACCATACATGTAGTACAGTAGATATCATTAAGGATAGAATTCACAACATCCAATCTCAAAGTTTTCTGGCAAACATTCCAATAGCCAGCCTGGGTTTCCTTAAAGTTAGAAATTATACATACTGTAGAAAGGGTATCTCTACTAGTGTAAACCATCTTGTGTGCAACTGTTCCTGCATGAAGGAGCCCTACAGCATATGTAGGACTTTGGGCCTAACCAGAACAATTGGAGAGTCTAAAGAAATTAATGTGGTAGAGGTGAAGTTATGGGCTGAATAATAGTGAAGATGGGTTAAGGAGTTAAAGACCAGTCTGGGTGGGCCCAGTGTGACTGGATTTTATTGATTTGATTCCATAACAATTAGTATAATGAGCATAGCAATGAAGGTGTACTGTAGCTACAACAGTAATCCTCAGAAATCACAGTACTTATAGAATAACCCTTTCAGCAATCAGCAGTGCAGTGTGTACAATTGCCATAATCTGTGAAAGAAATTTCACAGCAAAGAAAAGCACCATAGTTACTATACTGTATGCAGCAAAGTCCTTTTGACATTCACCACCACCATAGCCACACAATGGAATGGGATTTGCACATAATTACAATGAACATCTCATTACAGAATCCAACTGCTGGGCGAGACAGGATTTGGTTGGTATTTCAAGTACAAATGTGAAAAGAAGAGCTTTGTGTTAAATAACAATTCCCAGCTGATGAATGAGCCTACTTGGCCTAATAAAAGTGGTATACATACATACTGTAGCCATGAACTCCACTATCGAAGTGGGCTTTGCTGGTATAGCTAACAGTACTGGAGAACACACACAAGAAGCATAGCTGGTGTGGAGAGTGACATAAGTATGCAGGCATGTACTGTAGGTATTGCCACACGATGAACACGTATAGTGTGTAATTTGTATGTAGTGCTCATGTGTGGAAAGATTAAGTGTACTGCATACTGTACATGTATATTGTAGAATGCTAATTAAAAGCGCCACAGTGACAGCACATGGCCATCATACTGTACAAGGTGTAGTGAAACTTAATAATCATGCAATCCATGTGCAAAGGAATGCTCACATTACATCAATGGATACTAATATATGCTACTAACATTATTGTCATGTAGACATGATATGTGCTTTAATGAGGTACCAAAGTAGTTTTAACCCCATACTGCAACTATTGTACCAAGCTTGTGATCTTGAAACATCTTTGTGAGTTGGAAATGTTTTGGTGCTATTGGTTATTCAAAATCTCATTTACAATGTACATCACAGTTTGATAGTGTACCTATTATACTACTTGAAAGTAAGCCCTCATGCCAAATATTAAATTACTATTAAAGTCAAAATTTTTGAAAACTTTCACATTTACACTGTAAGTGTTTAATACAGTATGAATGAGCATCTATGTGATGTGATGCTGGGAACTGAATGAAATTGGTAATCACTGTACAAAAATTGCCAACCAATTTCAAAATATATTTATTTCAACATAGAGTGGGTTTCTTTTGCAGTTGTTTACCGTAGCACTCTGACTCACAGCTCGACCAAAACCATTGAAACCTCCATCGAATATGCACTGCAGAGCGTCAGTATTTGCAGTCTTCTTAACTTTGAACATGTGTCATTGATTCCTGGTATTTGTACAGTACATTGTGGATTTGGAAGAACCCTTTGATCTTTACATCATTTTGGGTGTCATAGACTTTTGTTGATTTAATCTCAATGTAATTTGCCATAGTCTCAAATGCCTTGCATAATCTCATAAACTAGCTAATCTAGAGTACAAGAAGACAGCAAATGTAGGCAAACTGGAGCCTTGGCCAGATATCATAAGTTGCAAACTCAACAAAAGTCTGCAAAATAATCTATGAATATAATGACTTGTTATCAGATTTGAACTTAAGACTGGCATATCCGATACAGCCATGTAAGTACAAACAGATCTGTCAAATGTCAACTAAATGCAAACAACTCACTGGTAGCACTCAGCTTTTAGAACTGCACTCCCACACAAGTGTAATAGTGCCATACATGTATATAAAATGAATTCTCCTGACAGATATCAAGTTTTTATCCCTATACCACAGACATGTACCATAGGTTCAATAAACTTAATATCAAGTGTAGTACTGTAGGCTGTAGGTCCTAGATACTGTTTGTTACTTTACAGAGCTTCTAATTTGTTCATTGAATCAAGGAATATTCAAGAACTGTAAGAGAAAGAAGAAAAACAAATTGGTTCCTCACTACCTATTTTGTAACCATATATCTATCCTCCCCCTTGCCCCAGAACTGGGTTATTATTTATCTACACTTCTACAGTTACACAAAATAACATAGTTTGATGCTTCAATGAAACAATCATTGACTTTTACAATCAACCACCCATTAAACAATATAATTGAGGACTACCATTATTGCAATTTTAAAAAAAAGGGTATTTTTCATGAAGCCTGCACAAATTACAAGTGCTAACAATGTTGTAAAAAATCATGTGTATGATCCCTCATTTATTGTTTGGCTGTTATTCACTTGGCAATTGCCTGATTAAATAGGCTTGGCGTAGCAGGGAGGGGAAAGGTTTGTATGTCATTAATGTTACACTAACTTTGCATAGCCCACAGTTTGCCTACATCTTGATGAAACTGGCTGCACCACTGCTCTAAAACGTATTTTAATTTTAATGGCATAAACGAACATTTTGCACAAACCAAACACCGAATGAATGACTTAAACTGTTGAATTATTAATTGTAACCAGCTGAGTGTATGCAGAGTGCCTGTGCCGAAGTTACACCTTACACAGTAACAGTGTTAGATTTGTTTGTGATGAGCGCATAGGTAACTTCAATTACTTCCGCGGGTATTCCAACAGGCTACACAGTACCTAGGCCTAAAACATCAGCTGATACTGCAAACACCGTTAGGCTAAATACATATTAATCAAACTACGATTTTAACAAATGCTGTTAGAACAAGATGGAATAGATATCTGCGCAGTAACTCGTTGATCGAAACGAGATTTGCTTGGTAGGACGCTAAGTTAGAGTCTATGTACTGACGTCCATTTTGGGTGTACAATGTATAGGGAGAGATATGACACCGTGTAGGCTAGATGTACATGTGCATAATGAAGAGGCACAGCCCATTAAAATGGTATTCGACTTACTTTTTCTGCCCGCTCTCGCTCTTCTTTTAGATTCCTCTCGGAATCTTCTTTTTCTTTCAGTGCTTCCTCCTTTTCATTCCTTAAAGCTTGGATTTTCTTCCTAAATCCGTCGACGGAAGACATTATTCCTGATATTTATTAATCCTATTCCACGGAGAAAATATGTTGAGCGTAAGCCAAACTGCAGAGGAGGCTGTGTATGTAGTAAGCGTCGTACGTACACTAAGTGTATGTATTGTTAGCACAGGCGGATATTGGAATCTGCACAGGTAGCAAGGTGGTTGATTATCACTACGATAAATTATTCAGCAAGTACAGTTTAATTAAGAAGATCGCAAAATATTTGTTTGAGTCCTTTAATGCACGTATTTGCTAAATTTGCTAACGTCTCACTCCAATTTTCTCAAAGTGCTGAATGTGTTTGTTACAGTGTTCCGAGTAATACACTATACGTAAAGCCAGTCCTTTTTGAGCACGCCTTGTGCATAATAGAACCTTCCATACGTATCGTACGCTGAAGTACACAGGGCGGCCCCGAACTCGTCACGTGACTAAAGATACTGGGCTATTTTCCTACACAGTGAAGCGCAGGAAACCACCGGTTCTGATCTTCTTGTTAATTACCACCCTCCCTGCGACATTTTAAGCACTTAAACATTCGACGCTCTTCATAATCTATCTACTTTCCTCGTCGAAGTCATTCCAACTTATTTGTAATTTGGCTCCAATTTTACTCTTTGATATGATCTTTCCAACATTAATGAGTCAAATATAATTACATTTGCTAAAGAGGACGGCGATCGTTGAATATTCAAAACGTGTCTAATAGATTCATTGATGACTAACGCTTTAGTTATTTCTGATGTTTACCAGACATACACACGGTAACCTCTTGATGAGTTTCTATGGCAATATGCATTGTAAATGCTTCACAAATGTCACGTTTACAGAATATCAATAATTTTTTGGTTTTTGCTCAACCCGTTAAGAAATTGAGCACGAGGATGAATGCAGAGTTCAAAATTTTCAAATCTGCATCACAAACAGGAAAGCGTACAATGTAACAGGAGCTACAAGACGTGATTGTATATGATTGATTTAGGTACGTTAGTCAGATTCGGCTTAGGAAAGCTGAATGGTGAGGGGAGGAGGGGTAGGGGTAGGCTGCATCACCCTACGTGCCATTAAGATCCAAATGAATGCTTGTCATGGTGTCATTGTAAGACCATGGAGCTGAGTTTGTTTCAGTTGAATTACCTATGTTCGTTATTAAGTTTCCTGACCCCCATCTCTTGGGTGACATTTCTGAAAAGGTGTCTTTCAACCCGAGTTTGCGCGCTTAGTTAATTATCATTAATTTTACTGAAAATTGATGAAAAGTTTGTCGGAAATTCCATATGAGCGTTCAAACACCGATGCCAGTTTTCAAGTTAATGTAGGCACTTTAAAATGGTTGGACAACGATCGTAGGGGCCGTTTCTATATCTCATAAATTGAAATATCCTTACATTCAATTCTTCTTAAAGGTTACCCCTCCACTCGCCACCGTACCCTCATCAAAGAAGTGAATGAATTGGAGAGCGTGTGGTCTCCTTATACTAATGGTAAGTGGGGTACTATCTATATTATTTCAGTCATCATAAATACGTGATGGATCGTACAGTGGTATGTCTACATACTGTGGTATACTGCCGAAACCCTTCATGCTAAATTTCACGGACACATCAGCTGGGAGTGCAAGTTGTGCATTTTTATTGTTGATTTTATCCCCCGTTTCGCTTGCCACAGTTGTGGAATAATGAGTGGTCTATTTTTCTTATATGTAAACTGCAAATGGCCACCGTAAACTTCAGCAATCACAAAATTACCTTTTAGTTATAGGCTTACTGATCCACCCTTAAATTTTGCTTCTTTTGTTTATTACTGCCGTTCAATTCGGAAGGAAACTACGACCATAACCATGCCTTACATTCATCATTGCATATTAATCTCTCGTAATCTCTTTAACCAGTATCCTCTTTCCTGTGGCTAGAACTGTATGGGGAATACTATGATCAACTTGCGGGTATGATATAAAGTTAAACCGGCATATCAAGACAAAAAACAGTGAAGCGACGCAAGTAGTAGAGATTACCTGAAGGGTGTCCAACGTTAATATCTCGTCATATTTCAGACTTGATTTCTGAGAACTTTATTAGTGACTGCTAGTAACAGTAGGTGTGGCAATCTCTTTTAAAATTGTTGCTATAACGCCAAGTCAACATGGAGGCGTGGTCTTTGATAAACCACGCCCAACTTTCCGACGAATATCCATACTCGGAACGTATTAATTGCCTGCATATACAGATGATAAGTTTAGACCAGGGAGTTGTTATGTTTAGTCATTCAGTGATCGGTGTTCACAGCTTGCGTGTTACAAATACACTCGTCAAACAATGGCATACGATTACTCGAATTCATAAATTATTTTTCTGGAAGATGAAAGCTTTACCACAGTATGTCAGATCATGGTCAGATAGAAAAGAATATTTTGACCAGGAATAATTAGGTGGGGTACAGGTGGGGAGAGGGGGGAGGGGCAAAACACAAATGCTCAACTACCGTACTCTTCCTTATTCTGAACGACGCTGTAAAGAAAAACCGGAAAAGATTCATTTTTTGGCCGCAAACTTCGATGCCGTCGGATCTATATCATTATGGATTTCAGTCCAGACATTTAACATTTCTATTTCGTAAAATGCGCATATCGTGAACCGGTATAGGTCACGGAGGAGAATAACATGGATTTTTGAAAGGAGTTAATAACATGACAATTCTTGCTACTCTGCTGACTTAGATGTATCAACATAGGACTATATCATCTTTTTGTGGCTCGTTCAACCACCTTATTGAAAGGCAACGCCCCCCCCCCCCTGCAGTGACCGTGGTTTGACTACGACTTCTAGGCAAGCTAAGCACGTAGAGAGGCCTAAGGTGTGTGTGTGTGGGGGGGGGGGGGATTCACAACAGGTCCGGTCGTGTGGATAATAGAAAGGTGGCGTAATTTCTTGTATAACAAAAGGACACGTATAATCATTTCCACCCGCTAAAACCACCCGTGTCCCACCAATCTCTCCCAGTGAGAACAGTTCTGCAATTATAAATTTAAACTCTACAATTAGAGAAATTTCAATAATTTACCCCCTCCCACTTTCCTTTTAATAGCAACCGTGCTATCTAATTGCAAGTATATTACATGTACATGAATCAATTCGCTGCAGTTTTGTTTTGCATTATACACATATTCTCACAACTAAAACTGTTATTGTTTGCCTCATTGATACAACTCATCAAAAAGACCGATATATATATATGTATATATATACCTAGTCGAACCCGTCATAATTCGTCATCGTAAATTCGGTATTCTATACGACACAATATTACCATAGTGGAATACATCGCTAACTCGCGAAAACAAAAGAACTGCCTTCTCTTGAATAACTAAACAAAGAACATATTCTTCTTATTTCAAAGGAAACGTAAAATACCTAAATGTATACGTGACTTCCGCAGATTTGGTATATTAAAACCACACATCTCGTGTCACCGGTGCAGTGGGCTGTGTTCCATATCCCTGTGTCACCCAACCACCTACAACACCATGCACGCCGCACATTTCAAATTGCAAAGCTTACTTTATTTTCTATACAATGATTGCCGTCAACTCTCCAGCGGGAGTAAGTGCACAATGCGACACGGCAGACTTCGTTCCGTTTTGTTAAATAGAATCTTTTAGGCAGTGTGCATGACGTCATTGAATGGGTGTGCCCGTGTGTGGAAGAAGAAAAAACAGGGGGTTAGCTGACCGAGGTAAACTGATCGTATAGCAGTTAGTATCGATTGATTTCTAAAACGAGGAGTATTTCAAACAGAGGCCGACTCAAATTGAGACTCTCAAGACCGGGAAATCTGATGTGATGGCTCTCTTCTAGAAATGACCACGCCACAGAGGAAATGTGTTTACTGTCATATACTTCTTTGCTGCAGTATACCTGTATGCAGACGGCATATCAAACAGCTAGACTTTCCAAAGGGACTTAGTAATACTCATTTGACTTGACATCGTCTCAATGTAAGGACACTACGGTTGGGAGTGGATCAAGTTGTTTGGTAATTTCGTACCCATGCTGTATCTTGGGTGATGTTTTCTTAAACATTGTAATTGACCGACTGTGATGATAATGTAAGTTAACTAGTGATCATTAATTTACCCGGCAGGTTATCGTCAGTAATTCAAACGGTGTTTCTTTGGACGGGGCAAATAATTTCAACACATTCTCATTATTGGAGAGAAGCACAATTTAAAGGGATAAGCCGATGGCAGACAACGTAGAGCACTCATCTTAAAAGTAAAGAAAACTGTTCGTTGAAAATCCCAATCTTCTTATCCCTAAAACTATAGAGTCTAAGGTTTTTTTTTATGTAACCTATTTTGAATGGGTATAAACGCTTCCGTTCTCCAGGAAGTGCCGTCACAGTAGTAGGTGCTTTGATGTCCTGTTACAATATTCTTGTTGATTTATCCTTGAAATATAATTCATTTGCATAGTCAAAGCTCCCTGTAATTACATTTTCATCAAACTGCAACTGTTTTGAAGAATGATGTTCTTTGCCTATATGTCGGTATACGTATAAGAACACAAAAACATTTACAGCTGAATATTGTCATGGTGACGATCATTCACTCAGTTGTTGCCAGATGCATTTACAAAATATCACCAGCGTTGAAGAGAACAAAAAAACATATCTTCGTCAAATTTACACGCTGCAATAAAGGTTTCTATAACTTTGGTTACAACAATCAACTTAAATCGCATGGGATTTTCATTAGCCTAGAAAGGGCTACCTTCTCAGCCCTCGTACCTCAAAAAGCTTGAGAGAGTTACATTTTGCAACATTTCAAACCAAAGACTGGTAGGCATTTTCACCAACTGTATTGGTGAGATTGGTTTCTCTGAAAAACACAGCAAGCCGTTACACTGAGCAAAGCTATAAACCCGAGTGTATTTTGCAACTTTGCAAATTTGCGAAAACAAAATTACACAATCAGTGAATCTTTACCGCGCAGATGAGTCTGTTTATAATAGTTACAGAGACCCAAGTTTATACTTTGTTTTCTTTTCCTCACAAATTTGATACATGTAATTCGAAGCCATTCTCCGGTCCTATAGCCTATAGGGACGTTTCCGAAATAACATTGTGGCACGTTCCTATATATAATGAGACGGATAAAACTGCTTTGGTCAAACCTAGTTGTCTTTATAAGGTCATTAAGGACACCGGGGAGGTCAGATGATTGTTTAACAATCTATAACACCGATGTAATATGAGCACTCATTTGTTGATCAGCGGTTTCGATGATGAAGTAGTTTTAAGAATGTCAACATTTTGCACATATGGCCATATTGTGGTGTTTCTACAAACCAACAGTAACAAGAATGACCAAATTCGAAAGAAAATGTAAAGACTGTTTTTCTACCCTCTTGCGTATTTTGATTTTTTTTGTTTTTATTCATGAAGACCTCATATGAATTGTTTTCACAAGAATGACATGCACGAATTTATCGGCAGTTGGTGTCGCTAGCGGCTGCGAGAGTGACCGGTTTGCATACCACCTGCCTCTCGTCTTGTACCCCCCCCCCCCCCCCCCCCCCCCCTCTCCCCATGCCACTCCGCGACC
>JAAAKB020238640.1:0-11295 GCA_010014835.2 Apostichopus leukothele | reverse complement strand
ACAGACTAATAATGCATCAGTTATGCATTCGAGAAACATTTTTTACGGCTCTCAATCGGTCCATTGTAAAATCTCTTTGAAACAACTAAAAACTTTTACCAGGTACGTAAAATTTCACTAAAAAAAATTTTAAAAAGTAAATTGTTAGCAACACTAGTACCTGTGTATGTGCTTATAAAGCTACACAAGTGCCAGCATTTGGCATCTGAGCACCTTCAAAAATCCCCCTACCCCTTAGACCCCTCCCCCAGGACAGCGATCAATATACCCGGCACTCAGGAAATCCTGGGCACATCCCTGCAACTGAATAGTCCAGTGATTTTGCCTCAGTGAGTAAAAATGCTTTTAGGGTGGCAGCATGACCACCTATCCTGATAAACTATATATAAGATATTTGATAATGTTCGTTAAATTAATTCCGTCGGCTTACCTATTTTTCTATTATATTAATAGTTTCAGATTTCATCGCTGGTAATGCTGAAGAATTGGCCAGAAAATGCAGCATTTCATACAAGGTGATTGCACATTCGTAATTAAATTCTCTAAATCTTGCAGCTTCTGAAGTATTGAAGTCAGAGAACTGTAAACACAGGATTCAGTTTTCCTGACCCTAGCCTCTGCCCTTTACCTCCCTGTTTCACTATTTAGCATATCTTTTCTAAATAGGCCATGGTAGTTTATAAATGGGTTTTCAGTAAAACCTTTTATAATGAGCTGCAATTATATTTACCTGTTGTATAGAGCTTATTTTGTGAAGTTTGAAATAATCAAATTGGTTTATATATGAATCTTTTGAGACAGTTTGTCGTTGAACCATTTGAGTACTTCTCCATGTAAATCGCATGTATTGTATTTTGAGGATTGGAAAGAGGTTGTATTGAGTGTGGTGGAATAAAAGATACTGAGAAAGAAGAACACATTTTGTTGTAATGCTTAGCTTAATATTGAGAATATTTGAACAGTAGTAACATTCCACATTTTAAAGCTAGCAACAGTGAGGGTTGTTATAAGTCCCATTACTTATGACTATTTCCTTTGCATATGATCAGGAACATTTTGTTGTTGATGTCTCATTTAATTCATATATTACTCCTTTGAATTATTAGGTTCTCCTTTCAATTCGGAAAGTCCTATTTGCCCATTTTGCAGCCATCCCAATCAGTGGTGCTAACCTCTACCAGGAGGTGATCTCAAGTGTTGCTATATTGCAAACTGGATGTAAAAGGTTTGTGCCAGTGTTTGGCTATTCATCTATCCATCCATGAATATTTATTATTATTCATGAATATCTATTTATTTATATATTCATGAATATAAATTATTTTTTAATGAATATTTATGTGTATGTATTCTACACTGATCGTACACTAGGAAATGGTGACATGTGCGTTGCCAATTGCCTGTTGAATTGTAACAGTAAAAAAAAAGAGGGGGCTTTTTAATGTTGAGAAAAAAGATGATTATCTGGAACCACAATTGGTTCCATTATACATAATATGAACAGGGATATGTGCCATGGGTTGTGATGAACTCGAACCCAACCATAATCATTGGTCTATGACATAGAGAAAACTGTTTGAACAACTTCCCCAAACAGCAAAGAAAAATCTAATTCTATTTAGGAGATTTCACAAATATTTTTTCCTTCATACACAAGGCTGAAGTCTTGATAAAGTCTAAATATGACATAATTGAGCCACAAATGCTTCATATTTCAGTAAATTAAATTCATAACTGCTACACAAAATTTCAACACTAAATTATTCACTGGTGAAGGTGAAGGGAGGCGAAGGTGGTACATCTTACAGCCGATTTGTGAATAATTAATTGGTAGGTTTGCCCGCCCTCTGATCCTGAAATCGTTCAATATTCCAGACTTCCTCGAGTTAAGACTTCACAAGCTATGCAACTCTTTGTACAAACAGTTCCCTAAATTTCACCCTGAATTCCTTGTAAAGTGCAAAGTGACTGACAGTATTCCACCAAGAGTTGCTGAAGGCGAAAGAAAAACCAATGATAAGAACAATGAATGGAACTTCATCACCAGTGGCTTCTCCATAGGATGAAATCAAGCAGACCGGTAACCATGACACCAAGAAGGTTGTCGTCACCAGAATTGCAATCCTGATTCCTTTCCACTCTTTGTTGTTTCGAATTCCTCCCGGTGCCGCGCTATTGGTGGAATTCCTGACTTTTCTGTTTTGTTTTCGAGCTATAAGACCTATCCAAACGTAGCAGGTGATTATGATGAAGAGAGGTAATAAAACAAAAATAAATGCAGTCGTTATTCCCTCACCGACGGGTTGGTTTCTGTAAGGTGGAAAACAAAGACGAAGTTGAGAACTGTACTCAACTAGATCTAAGAATCGCTCGTCAGTGAAAAGGTAAAAAGTCCAAGCTATGAGAAGCACATCGTAGACGACTTCTATCGTCACGATACGTACAGGAGAAATTAAACTGTGATATCGCAGTGGTTTCAGAATTGAGAGTAGTTTATCAAGAGCTATAAGTGTTAATGTTTTTGTTGTGGCACCACAACAGATAGCAATGACAAACACTAAAACCTTACAAAGAAAGATGGATTTCAATAAGTTGGCTTGTGACACGTCAAGTATCAGAACGGCTCCAATGGTGAAATCAGTGCAGGCAAGAATCCTTAGAAGGAGATTTTGTGATTCTGTTGTGATTTTCACATTCTTCAACACGAGGAAGTTTATCGTACTTCCGATTACTGTTGTGACACCAATGACCGCTAAGCTAACGTATATGAAGTTACCTTCGAATGAATTGTCTTGTTCTGATGTCGTATTATTCATCATTAATACATAGGTGGTTTCTTTTACGGGTGCAAATCCAAAATTTAGTAGAGAAATGTTTAACAATAAAGTTTCCTGAAAAAGCTTTTCAAGCTAGGGATGTCAGACACATTTCCTTTAAGTTTACAATGAGAAAAAAAACAAATTTTTGCTGCTTTGATAGGGCACAGTCAAGATGTGTCAAGCCTGGATTTTAATAAAGTAAAGCAGTCTCATGATGTGATTTAAAATCTTCAACAGATCGATATGTCCCTGTTCAAAGCATATCCTAGGAAATTGCACCATCCAAGGGATGCATTGACATAAGATTTTGTCTTAGAAAGATTCTTGAAACTTTCCAAAGCTGGTAAAATATGTCACTTTGAAGAAATTCCAACAGAAAGTCAAAAGAATCGAAGTAAAACATTGAAACTGAGCCTTGATTTGGTCCAGTCAAGTTATAGCTAGCCGGATACTGGACCAAGCATTCACCTTATTTGCACTTTATTTTCCGACTTCCAGATTGGTTTAGGGAACAAAGAAAGTTTCACTTGTGTGCTTTCATGAATGTGCTATGAGTGCATACATTGATTTAATCATGACTCATGTGACAGCTGCCATGGAAAATCCTGCCAATGGCAATAAATGGCAATTAAATGGCAATTCTATGTCAATGCAATATCAACTGTGGTATGCATGCTAGAAAATTTCGCTCTTTTGAAATGTAACAAAGTTAATTTCCTCTGGTCGGACTTACTACTATACAGAAAATAGTCACTGAAAATGTGAGCACGAAAGTCCATGGAAAGAGAAAACAAGCTTTTAAGATCCAATTGGATGAAAGAAAAGTTCCAAGTAAGCAATATACAATTAAGTTTAAAGTAAGAAGAAGAAAACTGCTCCTTAAGAAAGGTGGTTTGCTATATATACAGCTCCAGACAGTTTTGGCACCACTCACACTATAGCTGCAACATAACAAACATAGACAAAGTATGGCACAGCGTGATACATATGTAAACCTTGAAGAACTTAATTGAACTCTAAGAATATTAACTCGGTTACTCTTGAACATTAATTCATTTCACAGTGTGATATATTTATCCATCCGTTCTCAGAATACATGTTTTGCATTGCAGCTTATTTCCACTATCAAACAAAATCGACCAAACTTAAAAGTAAAACTTCATGATTGAATCCATCTATGTTTTTCTGCAATGTATTTCGAATGGTAGTTTGGTGAATGGAGCTGTCATATATGTGGCTTTGTCCACAATAATTAAAACACATGTCATTGTTGCAATTCTTACAAAGTTTCCCAATTGATGAAATTTTCAAGAAGTTGACAAATGGTTTCCAAAACAAAATCTACAAAAGTCCAAACAGTGAAACATTCAAAGTTTAACCTGGCTGTAATAACTGTACTGACAATGGTGGTGAATTTGTTCCAAGTTCTGTGAAAAACTGTGTGAATTTTTCCTCAATAGTAGTTGTCTTGTAACCAACATTTTGCAACAAATTTCCTCCAGATATTAACGTTCGGTAAATTTGAGTATTGATTTGTTTTACTTTCCTTAGCTATTGGTAGACCTTGCTTATACTGCAATCTTAAACTTACCTAGAATGAAATCAATAAATCCACAGAGTCAATGCACTTGATGTTGATAACAATAGTACTAAAAATATTGATTGTCACTAAGTCTGTAGCAATCAATGCTAAGTGTAATTTGAATAATGAAGCATTTTAACTAAAATATTTTCTCCCCACCAATCAGGTTTATATCTAGCTGTTCAATCGTGAAACTTGTTTGTGAGTTTTAATTGTTCTTTTCAGCTAAAAGAGTCACGAGATAATGTGGTTGATTTAACTGATGGATAAAATCAAACTGATAATGTCAAAGTTGACGGACTATACTTGGTATAGCAATTTGTCTAAGTGCTTCACATTTCACTAAAACAAGTAGCAGTTTACCCTTGCAAATTATTACTTACAACTGCAAAGAAAAAGGATAGGAAATTACTTTGGAAGGAATTATGTATTTCTTATGTCATATGATTCATAGTTTAAACAAAACATAAGTGGTTTCTGGTATTAGGGTGCAATTAGAAATTAGATGAAAGATGCTTCCTGATATATGCTCTTTCAAGCTAAGGATTTCCATAAAGTTCATAAATTTTTTGCTTGATTTCAGCAAGTCAAAAGTACAAAGAAACCTTCATTTGAATCACAGAAATCCAATTATTGCATAACGATTTACAAAATGAATGGAAGAAAAGATTACGCCTTAACCTATCTAGTATCGATTTGTGTTAGTTATGTATAGAAGTCACTGATACCGAAGTGTTTACAAGTATCACAAGCCTGGATTTTGGTAACTTAAGCAGTGCCACGATGTGACTCAAAATCTGTGACATATATCCCTGTTCAAAGCAGATCCTGGGAAAATGCAAATGATTGAGGCACTCAGTTAAATATGTTATGAAGGAAAGTTATCAATATGAAGGAAATCCTTGAAGACAGAATCCAACTATACTTGTTGTATGCTGAGTGTTGATTAGTCCAGTACGGTTTGAAGCTAGCCAGATACTGGACCAACCATTTCACCTTATAGTTATTGTTTCTTGTAACTCAAAAATACAAAAATTGAAAAGAACAGCTGTAATAGTTCCTCTTTTTCTTCAGAATATTGGCTCTTTTGTTGGTTCATTACATAAGAATGATGATAAAGTTGGTGCTTTGAAACATTTTTTTTTTAATTGTAGATATCATATACAGTAATTTTGGATGATAAGCAATTAAGCTGGTCCCTGTGGTTTTGTCTCTTATGTACAGTTAAACACCACATTGGACCTCTTTTCTGACTTTGAGACTGTTTTTATTGAAACAAAGATGAGTTTCACTCACTGTAGGTGGTTAAAGAATAGTTTCTTATTGGCTGAAGCTTTATTCAATGATGCAGCTCAATGAATCTTTATGAAAATATAATATCTCGAGTTAAGTACAGGATATCATTTAGATGGCAATATTAACCAAACATTGTTTCATATCAACATAAGTTTTATACTGTCTACCACCGGATATATATACAAATGCCTGAAATTTGAGGTAATTTCTCAGTCATTTACAGCATTTTAGCAACACTGTCAAAACTTTCCGATAGGTACCTTCCACAAGTAGCTTCCCTTTTGAACGGAATGCTCGATACAACAGAAAGTAGATAAAGATGTTCATCCAAGCGTTTGTGAACATGAGAATGGTTGCAATCAGCACAGAGCGTTTGGCGATGTCTATGTCGAGGTTTGTTCCAAGAAAGCCAATGACGTTCATCGGAAACCACGTAACCATGAACACCACCGTCAGACCCACCGCTATCCTGATGCCTTTCCATTGTTTTAATCGTAGCTGCAAGTGGTTACCCTCTGGACCTGTCAGACTAGAGACTTGCTTGTTCTGCTTTCTAGCTATTATGCCTATCCATAGATAACTAGCGAATGTGATAAATGTCGTGATTACAGTCCGTACCAGTAGGAATGCATTCGAATATCTTCTGCCATTGAAAGGGCTGGGAATACAGACGCCAAACTCTGGGGTGTATAGTATCAGGTCCAGAAACGAATCGACCGAAGTGACGTATATCATCCAGATTCCTTGGACGACCATCGAAACGGACATAACTGAAAGAACTCGAAAGGAGGTGAAGATTTGCCGATAACGTAAAGGTCTCAAGATGGTGAAGAGCTTATCCAGAGCTATGACGGTGAGCAGGTACGTCGTGCCGATGTTACAGAGACAGATACAAACGAGTATGATCTTGCAGAGAAGCGGAGACCGAAGAAACGTAACGTTCTGTTGAAAAACACTCACCACCAGCAAGAGTCCAATGATGAAGTCCAAAATTGCAAGAAGTTTCAAGAGAAATGTTTGAGAATCTGTTGTGAGTTTTATGTCGTTCAACACGAGTAGAGTAAATGCACTACCAAGTACTGCTGCGATACCGATAAGAGATATCAGTACATGTGCGAGTAACAAAGGCTTACCCGATTCGCTGTTTTGAAATTCTTCAGCGGGAAGAGCCATCTAAATTGGGAATATTTTGAAATGATTCAACTCGGGCAAGACGATTCTTATCACAGGGTGTACTTTGATATTCCTGAGAGTAGCACGGTACAGGACAGAAAATAATTAGTACAGTTAGTAATTTGATAAGTACTACAATCCAACTTGCGATGAGTATTTAACTGTGTATGGTTAGGCCTAGAATTTCACAATTTTTAGTCAGAAAAATAAAAACTTAAAAACATCTACTGGCTAAACTCAAGTATCTGGCCAGTGGTATTTCCTGAATTACAAACACAGATCAGTTACTGTACTGCAGGCTTACCAGAGCTGTCCATTAGTAGTATTTGCTGATAATAAGCAGTATAAACGTCTGACTTAGGTTAGGTGTGGAAAAAGTGACTGGTTTTGATGGTTGTTAAACTGACTCATCATGTATCAATATCCTGAAAGTCTACTGGCTAAAAAAAATGCCAGTGCGTTATGTCTACTGGCAAAAAGGCAAAATCCACTGACAGTTTTAGCTGGTAAATAGCATGAATTTCAGTTTATACCTCTTGAAAGATGTTTAACACAATTGGATGGTCGTTACTCTGCTACATTTGACCTTTATCCCTCTTGGCTGAAGACGACTATGAAACAATATCTAAAATTTTGGTCATATTTTACTTTCTTGCAAACACCAGTAAAGACCAAACTGCAATATCTAGCAATGTTAATTGATGATGCAACCGTATCTAAGACGCATTCTCTTGCAACTCAGACTGCGCACAGTATGATCTCCGCACGAATGGAAAAGTTACCTTAATTGTAGCTTTGTTAAAAGTGAGCATCGAAGCAAGTAATTGTGCTCTTACTAATGTCCAAACGTTTCACTGAAGCGATGTCACTTTTTGTTTCCTGTGAGTGCTTGTCACTTAAGTAAAGTACTTTGTAATCTGTGATGGAACTTAAAGCTACATGCACAACGTATAACCTGCAATGAAGTTGCAGTAGGTAGTTTGTAAACTTTGCCGTAACTGGGAAATTGTTCTCTTGTTGTAGAGGATATCTATCATATTATAGATTCAGTTTCTTCAACTTTGTGTATGCTGTACTTGCAATGAACATGACTTGCTTAAATATTGTAGTCACTTTGTACTTTTTCAAAACTTAATGCAACTTAATTGTGACTATATAGGCTTATATGGAAAACACTCTAAATTATAATTAGATAATTTGTATTGATATAATAACTCAAAAAGCAACAATAAAAAAAAAACCAACAACATCAGATTGATTGTGATATTGGATTCTTCCTGTCTTTCAAATTTTCAAAATCTAATTTTGGTTAATTGGGGTAAAAAAGAAACAAAAATAAACACAAAGTTAGTTTTTATGATCATTATTGTTACTCATTTACATATAGTTCAACATACATGGTTTACAAGCTATGCGAGTTAACATTGTGAAGTTAAACAGGAAAATTGTGATTTAGGTTACTACAGTATGTAAACACAAGAGAAATTTATACATAAAGAAGACCAGTCCCGTAAGCTGTATGCATTTACTTTAGTGACTTTACTTACATTTCTCCCCACGACCTCAGCATTACTGTACATATTACTGTAAAATATCGTACATTGTATTCAGAATACATGTTAGTTCAGAAGCAACCCTTTGGGCCACTTTAAATATTACTGTAAAATATCGTACATTGTATTGAGCATTCATGTAAGTTCAGAATTAACACTTTGAGCAACTTTACATAGTACAGTAAAATTGAGTCAATATAGTACATTGTATTGAGCATACATATATATGAAAGCAGAATAGGACCCTTTAGGATATTGCTGTAAATTTGAGAAAAGAAATACTTGCAGCATTAGGTTGAAGAGAGATGCTAAAATAGTAGAAAAGACTTTAGCCATTTCAAATCTATTGAATTTCTGTGTGAATTACTGAATTTATTCCTGAAGATTGAAATTTTTGTAAGAAATTTGTGAAAGCTTGGGCAGTGAATGAGAATGGATTTACAAAGCTGTTCATTATAAATGCTGTGAAAATTTTTACGACTGGTTCAAAACCCTAAGCTTATTATAAATATCCTTACAATTCTGGACTGCTTGTTCTCGAAAGGATTTATAAAACAAGAAATAGAGTAAGATGTTGCACCAGGCGTTAGTGAATGTCATAAACGTAGCTATCAGTTTAACATAATTTGGAATTGTAATTAAAGAAATTGACTGAAGTAATGAGATAACGGAACCTGGAATCCATGCCAGCAGGAATATCACTGTAATCCACACTGCGATCCTGATACCCTTCCATTCTTTCCTCCGCAACTGCTTGGTCGTCACCTCGTCACCGGAGTTTGCGGCGATCTTCCTGTTCTGTCGTCTGGCTATTATTCCTATCCAGAGATAACAACCCATGGTGAGCGCAATCGGTAAGACGATCCACACGATGCCCGTAGTGACGACTAATGCCACTTTGTCGGGATTACCAAAGAATGGTATACATAGGCTGTATTCCGGAGTGTAGACCACCTTGTCCAGAAAAGTCTCGCCCGAAAATACGCATGCCATCCAGACCGTCTGACAGAGAGCCGAAGAGGACTCTACGGCTACGATCCGAGAGGGAGTGATCATCCGTTGGTGACGTAGAGGTCTCAGAATCGTCAGCAGTTTATCCAGTGCGACGAAGGCTAGCGTGAAGGTGGTTATAGCATTGCCGATCGATAAACACAGTAACAGGACCTTGCAGGAGACTTCTGATTCCAAAGCGCCGACATTTTGTTGAAAGACGCCGAGTACCAAGACCACTCCGATGGTAAAGTCTGTAATTGCAAGAATCTTCAGAAGAATCATTTGGGATTCTGTGGTGATTTTGACCTGACCCAGAACAACGTAGATAACGATGCTTCCCAACGCTGCCGCTAATCCAGAGGAAGCAATAACTACTGCCAGCAATGGAATCGTTTCCGGTCGGCTTACCATCTCTGCTGTCGTAACGACAGAAGTCGTTACATTCCACATACTCTCCATGGTTACGGATCTCTGGATAGATCAAATGATGTCTTCCAAATTGTGGTTCGCTTTTTGTCGATAGCCCAGTGTAAACATTGGCAGAATTTGATAGGGAGATCCACGTTCCGATTTTTCCACGACAGAATCTCAATAAAATATGTGTGAAATATTCATTTCTCGTTGAGGGTAGGAAAGTTGCTATCCAGAAGATAGTAACTCTTTTCTGGAAGTCAAAAGCACATTAGCTTTGCTAACAGCAAATAAATAAAAGTCCATCTACTGAAGATGAATATATTTGCCACAAATACATTTTCCCTGTCCTAAGAACTTCAAAGCATTGACAGTCATTACAATTATAGATAAATCACAAACTGGATAGTTTCAAAGTTTCTATAGATAAAGGATCTCCTCTTTCGTTGTGTGTGTGCGTGTGTGTCTAATATTAATACCACATCAACTGCAGTCGTAAATCAGCAAGAAATTAAATTGACATTGGTTTGATGAAGATAAAAGATGTGACATTTGCGTTACACACTTTGTGGGCTTTAACGACAAATTGCAAATTATTTCCGCAGATCTGAGAGTCATTTCACCATACTCTTTAATTGTTCAGTATTGATTTAGTATATTTGTGATATTCGTTTTTTATTCATCATTTACACAGTTCGACATTTGAAATTGCTTATATCTAGGTAAAAGATTTGTTTTTGTAATGTCTATTGATTGGCCGTAAGTAAAGTTTTTGAAACGTAATTGTCCAAACCTGGTCAATAATATTCCATACAAGGAGACCTTGAAAGTTTTCCTGAGAAGTGCTGCATCATCATCTGCAGGGAGTTATGATTTTTTGAAGAAAAAAAAATTGAGGGTTCATTTGTGAAGCATCTACAATGAGGTTTTGGTTAAATATACATTATTAGCTGAAGAAACAATTTATGCAATATATATATATGCATTGAGAAGATGTGATGGCATTTTTATTAATTCATTGTAAAAAAGATCGATTGCTGTTGGGAAGAATTCTCAACTGCTATTATTAACACTTGTTATATTTTCTGAGCAGTATTTTCTTACACCATGGTAATACATAGTTTGATCTCATAGTTTGATTCTATAATAGAGAATTTTGAACATATGACACTTCAGTTTTGAGGCATTTTCCCTGTAGCTGATACTGTGGTGCGGCAGGGGTGGTGGAGGGGGGAGGGTGTGGAGGGTGGCCACGATGTGATAACTGATTATATTATATATGATATTGAAAATACTTTCGCATCTGAAAGGCACCATCTCGAGCAATAAAATGGTTATATATATATAGATATATATGTAAAATCAAGAACAGTGAAAAAACTTCCAGCTTTCACCGGGATTCGAACCCGGGCCTCCCGCTTTATATGCCGATATAGGGTACCCTAACCACTAGGCTATGGATGCTGAT
>JAAAKB020238529.1:0-11296 GCA_010014835.2 Apostichopus leukothele | reverse complement strand
AAACAAATTTTTCATTGTGTAATGTTTAATTTCCATAACCTGTTAAGCATTATTTTACTTTTTTATTTTTTTTTTTCTTTTGGAGGGGAATCGGGGTTGGGGGTGGGAGGTGCGGGTGAGGGTGGGGGAGATGTAATTGCAGAAGTGGTTATCCATATCAATGTAAAGGTCATTTAGACATCTGTTTACATCCTGTACTCTTTTCTTTAATAAAAAAACATTTTCAAGTTTATCAACCAAAGAAATGCAATGTTGCAATTCCTGCACTGTTGGATACAAGTAGCAAACTACTACGCATATATATTGAAGCATCACTTGCTACAAAAACGCACAATCAGTAACTCTACTATGGATGAATCATATACGGAACAATTCCATCCCTAACTTAATGCTCTGCTGGAATTCCTACCTTCTATCAGCCAATTGATACATGGACATGCAGGTTCAGTATATACACATATTCATTGGGAAGGGTAGTGGGGGCGGGGGAGTGGGGGAGATGAAGAGATACTCAAATTAAAATGTGGGAGTCTACTACTTCCATTACCTACTACAAGTCTGGTACTACATGTAAGTAGAAGCTTTACACCAATTACCCAAACGTAACCTACGGAACTTCTAGAATGATTCAACGTTAAAGGGTAAGTAATGAATGAAAGTGCATACGTTACTATATTGATTTACAACACATTGTGAACAGAATTAATTAGACTCTCACCTACTGCACATGACTTATACAGTTGAAGCACTAAACACAGATTCATTGTTGAAGCAGATTTTCAAGTTGGTTTTAATAATGATCTTATTCTGTTTGATACTAGTACATTCTCATTACAATGTAGGTCGTTAGCTTAATTGATCAATCAATATTCATTTCAAAATACTGAAAGTTGATGTTTAATACTCAATATTGTCTTTCTTAGATCAATTGCAATCTTATTTTCAGTAATATTAGGTAGGTTTGGAAAACTCAAACTCAAAAAGTCTGCTTTACACGGTAAAATTGTTCATTGTATCATCGATTTCAATGATATATATACTGGAGTGAAGTAACTATCAATACCTAGGGCCATTCTGATAGGTTGTCTCAACAAACAAGATTAACGTACAAATTACACTGATAAACAAATTGCTTGTCCTTTAGACTGCAGACCTCCAGGTCAGTAGTTTTGATTGGTCAACAAAAGCTATCCTCCTTACAACCAATCAATAGGCCTCAAAATGCAGAGATGCTAATTGTGAGCTATCGTTAATATTTGAGTTCTAATTTACTCTAATTATCTTGTGCTTTTAAGAACTACAGCAATGATCAAGCTCTTTCATGAATTCAAGTATTAAGGTTACACTGATATGAAGTCCAAGTGTCAGTTTCAAAATCAACGATCCATACAATGCGGGTTTGATGCTGAGGTAAACTAGGGACATTAAGTAGTGGTCCTGGGAGCAGGAATGAGTGTGACATCTAATTATATGCCTGCCTCTGAACACACACACATTGAAAAGAGAAGGCTTGGTAAGCAGGTGTGCGTCCATGATCATTACATGGATAGGCATTCAAATCAGCTGCTGTTGGCTTCTAATCCTTGGGAGATACTAATCCTTGGGATATACTGATCCTTGGGAGATACTAATCCTTGGGAGATACTAATCCTTGGGATATACTAATCCTTGGGAGATACTAATCCTTGGGAGATACTAATCCTTGGGAGATACTAATCCTTGGGAGATACTAATCCTTGGGATATACTAATCCTTGGGATATACTAATCCTTGGGAGATACTAAATCTAAGCTAAACAACAAACTCACATTGATTATAAACCAGTCGTCTGTCACTTGTTGTTAACAAATGTCTTTAACCTGCAATATTCCCAGTACCACCCACCCACAGATAAATTTTTGTCAAAGAAATGTGACATTTCATATAATTTATTTCAGAATTTTTGCAAGTGACTTGGTCAATCTTATAACACCATGGCATTTGCATAGCTATTTTTATACTTGTTATCATGTCTCAAATAGCATGTAAGATGACTCTTGAAAGATACTATCTGATTCACAAAGTGCTTCTACAGTTTATCATCAAAGTGTGCAAGATCTCCTTCTCAACTTAAAATACAGGTTAGAATGAGAACTAAGAAGACAAACTTAGGGGAGAAAAAACTACACTGAAAATCTGAGCTAAGTCATCGAAACGTGACACAGTGCATGCATTATGACGATGATATCGGCACATTAAGGACCTCAGCCATTCTTTTAAATGGTTGCTTTATCCAAGACACACTGCTGCTCACATCCTTTCCACAAGATAAGTACAAAAGTATGCAAGAAAGGCAAAGCCATATGGATCAGCTTATCTTCACTTACATACACTTCAACACACTGAATGGGAACATCCAAACACCCTAAAGTATCTCAGACTAAATTTACAGTTTTCTTAAACTTGAAGAATGCTGTTTCTCCTAAAATACTGCTTCTAGGAGACTTAAAGTACAGAGCACAGATTATTTAGTTTTCCTCTGAATAAGAGGAGATGTAATTAGCTTTTATTGCTTTTATAATTTGAAATGAAATGAAATAATGTAAACAGGAATGAAAACCATGATATATTTACTTGTTTTAAGCCTTAAATAAAATCAAAACGATGTGCCAATCAGAGACGAAGTCAGCAACATATTTTAGGCATTCTCTTTATAATGTTACTATGAAACCTAATGGAGTAGTAGAAAATGACCTGACCCCAAAGGAGATGTTAATCCTTAATAATAAAAATTAAATTAAAAAACAACAAAAGCTGAGCATAATAATTATTAGTTTTTATCAGTGTAGCAATTCTTTAATATCAAAGGACCATAGAGGCTAATTTACTTAATTTAAGAAATTTCAAAACAGTTGAATTACTGGTGAAAATAAAAGAAAAAGAAGTGGTTGTGTACAAATAGTTCATTCTCTTGTTAGCAGAAGCCAAGGAGAAACATTTAAATGATTTAAACCAGGACATGGTAGTGAGATATTAACAGGTCCATTGTGGATAGGTAATTGTTATACCACTAGAGAGAGAGAGGGGGAAATCCTTTAGAAGAACAATGCAACGTGTACTGAATCTCTGTATGTCTTGAAGCTTTCTGAAATTAGTCGTGATCTTTATGCAAAACACTAAAAAGAAGTTAATTATCATCTCAATGTTCTGTTGAATAGTTTAAGTAACAGAGAGAGAAGGAAGTTACCTTGTGAGTGTAATTTGCATAATGAACAATAAAGGTTGCTTTCTAGTTGTAAGAAGGGAAAACCATAGCCAATGATACACAAACTGCTTTCATACGAGAAGGTTAATTGGTTAGTCAGCACACAGTGTTTGAAACTAATAACTGGTTAAAATATTAATTCTGCTACAACTATGCGTAAAGTGACAGCTTATCATCATTGTAATATGATGAATAATATTAGCAAAATCCAGAAACATCCAAAGAAAGAACCATGCTACAAATCAATGCAGGTTACACAGCTTTCTACACTGCATGTTTCAATCTATTAAAACCACACTAACTGACAGAATTGTCACCACAGCATTCCATAAAAAGACAAAAATAAGATTAGAGATTGAGGCAACTGATTTTAACATGGTAACCTCCACTAGTACATTCTTGTGAATACAGAATTTCATAACAGGCGGTTATTATTAGCCAACAGAACTACATTTCATGCAATGTAAATTCAGAGTGATGTATTTATCAGGCTGTCCTAAACTCAAAACGGTTATACTTTACTGCAGCAAACATCAGTTTTCCATACTCTTAGTGTACTATAGTGTCCTGTTACATAGAAAAAGTCAGCAAGGGAGAAAAACACTGTATCGTGAAAAAAATGATATACTTAAGAGTTCTTGTCTATTAGTTTTTTTAATTAATGAAATCGGTGACTCATTTTTTCCAAACTGGTAATAAATTAAAGTAGGCTAACATCAGTGAGAAGGAGCAGGCATTGTAAACTTAAAATGTCAAGGTTTGTAATAATGATAATGAAATATCTTTGCCAGATTAAAAAAACACACCTTGGTTACGATGCCTTTCCGGACATCATTGACCTGCGAGAGTTCAAGAACTTGGCCATCCTGTAAAGAGAAGAGAAAATAAGATTGAGAATCCATGGAAGGTAAATTAGAGAGGGAATGGCAAAAATAATAGGTAATAACAGGTTAGTGAAAAGTGCAGTCAATAGTAAAAGAATTCGTAAGAAACATTTCCTGGGAACAAAATCTAGATGAAGATATGGACCTAATTTACAGATTTGTGGTGGCATGCAAAGGAGAAAGACATGTTTCTCTCAAACTTTCAGTAACTATTAATAAACAATTATCTTACTCATTGAGGAAGTATGAACAAACTTAACTACCAGATATGATGATGTCATGAAAGCACATAGTGGTTTCAGAAGAAAACATTAGATATGTCAGCATGCAATTTAGTTCTGGCCTGGTCTTAAGCAGTCATGGTAGGATTCTTCCTTCAAATCATGGTTTTACTGCTATCTACATCAGTTACATCAATTCTAATTAGAACCCATGTAGTATGAATAATATAATACATTAATGTAAATGAATTTTTGAAAACAATGAATTACTGAATGAAAGTTGTTGACTATAAGATAGAAATTTTCCTAGGTCCCCCGGGGTAAATTTATAAACGACTTAAACATCAATTACTACGAAAAATATTCTCTCCATCCTTTTTTTTCTTCTGGGGAAGAATAAAGGATGAGGAAGAATGAGTGAATTAAGAGGAGAGAGAGAGAGAGGAAAAGAAGGCCGGGAACCTAGCAATATCATAACATGTTTGATCAAGACGTATTCAAAGTATCTTCTTTTTATACCTAATTAAATGATATTTGCAGTTCTATAGGATTACAAAGAATGACCTCATGAATATGCATATCTTCTGTTTGTAATTTTTGAATGACAATGCCCTTTAAACTGATAATTGTTACTCTTTCAAATGTTATCCAAACCCAGAAACTCTAACTCTTAAAGGTTAAAGGAGGGAGAGAATTATGGCATTTGAAGATAGCTACTAGAACTTTGCAGTCACCCACCACTTTTTTACAAACTTATCTTACTAAATAATAATTTACTTCAAGTTATAGTATTTCCCCTTTTTATAAATTTAAACAAAAAGGCATTTTTTAACCTATAAAATTTAACTCTCTTATTTCTGGATATAACTGCAGGACATCATCCAGCCAGCGCATGGCATTGCAATTTAATGAGCGCTAATTTTATTTACCCCGAGGGACGGTTGCAATTATTGGATCTGGCACTTTATTGATATTTGAGTACCACTGAGAGAGCACAGAATTTAAACCTCGTCTCTCTCTCTCTCTCTCTCTCCAAACCATAATATGATCACAGACTTCCAGTATGTTTGCGTGATGTTCAAATATACATAATTGAAGAAGGAGATGAGGAATGACAAACGTCTTGAGCTGCTCTCCATATCAATACACTGTACTGAAAGTTAATGATACACCAGTGCTCCCATTGCCAAGCTACAAGGGCAATTATAATGGGTAAACAAGATAATTAAGAAGGAATGAAACTTCTCTAGACAGACATTTACCTCTCATTAATCATTTAGCAGAGTCGAGTAAGTCAAAGCGAAAGAGGACAGAACTTAATAAGAAGGTTGACTTTCACATTGATGAGGCTATTATATATCTGTAGGCTCATGTACCAATACAGTAACATTTTTTGCAGTTAACATACATATGAAGATATTTCCGTCCGGGTTCTATTCCCACAACAACACATCTCTTAACTTAGAGTGGCTTAAACTATTCAACTTTCTTTTAAAATATCACCAAATATCTTAGCATGTGAGTTAGAGTTTCATTTGAGCTTGTATGTGATAATACGACCTAAAATAAAATGCATCTGGTAGAAATTGTCAGAATTATGTCAAATCATTAAGAGCCCACCATATTTTACTAAGTACTTACTTATAAATGACAGAGCGAATTTCCAAGGATTTTTTTCTGGTTATGTGCACTATATCAGAAATATGTAGGTGTGGTGAATAGAGCACCAGCTCTGGGCCAGTAAAGCTCCCTTGATGTATATCATCGACCTACCACAATATTTGTTCTATTTCACATTCTCCAAAGTGATGGAGGGAAGTAAATACGCAAAGAGGAATAAAGTGAACTAAATACCAGTTTATTGTTTTATTTCATTCTGAACGTGATTTAAACAACTATTTGTCTGCCCCACAACCTACAAAGCTGATTTTGGTTGAACTGGATTTTCGGCCGATTGGACGATCATTAAAAATTTGCCCTGTATGTTTGAAAAGCCAGGAGAAAGTGCTGAGTGTGTATGAACAAGAATGCTTACTCAATGTTCGCTAAAACAGAATTCTATTTTACGGAACTTTGACAATACCAGATGCTAAAACTTTCAAAAGAATTTCACTTCTCTTAAAAGCTTTGTATTTAACATATATATTGCTTAAAAAACTGTTAAAATTGAAAATGCAAAACTGCTAAGATCCTACTCAATTATGCAACAAGGACAATTCTATCCTTAGTTACATGCTTTTCACAATAATACTTCTTCACTGACAACAAAACAATGTGAGAAAGGTACACAGACAATGTACCGGCAACTTTACACACATAAGATTGTACAATAGGATTATGTGGCATGAAGCAAAGCTTTTTATAAAGCTTTACAATTCTCCTCTGACGTTTAAAATATATATAAAGTACTATGATGTCAATTGTTTTTAGTTGTGTCTTATGTTAGTCATTGACAATGAGACTAACACATACATCTTCCAGATACTGACACATAGATTTCATTCCTTCTAAATTCTTGGTAGTTCCTATATTGTGATTTACAAAATTAGACACTACCAACCAGTATACCACCCTTTAACTTTTACATCACATAAGTAGAAGGATCAAAGTATAATTAAACTTGACAGTCTAATTTTATTGCCTACAGGAAATTATAGTCACTTTACCTTAATCATTATTATACATCAGGTTCACGGTAAGAGGAATACCATTATCTTTCCTAATGCAGCATTAGTTTCTCATAGCCTGAAGACGTGGCGTAACCATGGACTTTGTATCAGGAGATGGAGCTGAATCTCCTAGGTTTGTGGATAGGTCTCAGAGTACTAATACAGTACTAATACCTGTACACTTATTTCAATGCAGAAGAGCAAGGTTGTTCTTTTCTGCCTAACTAGCTTCTGAACAGTTTATCTTGAAATCTTTGGCATTATATTTGTAACATAACACCAAAATCAAACCAATACAACATATCTACTGTAGACAGGACTAAACTTATAAAATGACTTTGCCTTTTTCTCAGTTGAAAGACATTTCTGGTTAGGAAGTTTAATAAATTCTGGGTTTTATAACATTATTTAGAAAGTATCAGAGTACATTGTCAGGTTCCAAACAGCATACCCTTTGTACTTCAGGTCATTCCTATTGAGCAAAAAGCACACAAATGCTATAAAAGTAATAAAACACAGTGTTCCATCTACGTCAAATGTGGGGTAATTTTGTTTACTGTATGTGCAAGAAGCTGGTTACTATAATGCACACCTAAATGGAGACTGTTATTTTAATTATTTATCACACGCATGGCTGTATTCTGTAACACACAATCCATCAGTCTAATTCATATATTTTTAAGCATCCGTCTCACAATATTATACCAGCCTATACCTCTCTGTAATAATGTTGATAACCACCAAGTTTCAACCAGCAAACTGCCCAATTTCTCTTGACTACTTTCTACAAAACCTCCGACTGGCTGTTGCAGCACTGAGATTATGTTAGTTGATGATGCATTATGTACAGTATTGCTGCAACGCCTGACTAATGATGCAGTGAGCAACATAACTTATATTTGAAAACTCTTCAAATCCTTGAAAATGGCTAGATACATGTAGAAATCATTGATATCACATAAAATCCTTTTAAAATGGCTAGATACATGTAGAAATCAGTGACGTCACATAAATTCCTTGAAATGGCTAGTTACATATAAGTGACATCACATAAAATCCTTGTAAATGGCTAGATACATGTAGAAATCAGTGACGTCACATAAAATCCTTGAAAATGGTTAGTTACATAAGTGATGTAACGTAAAATCCTTGAAAATGGCTAGATACATGTAGAAATCAGTGACGTCACATAAAATCCTTGAAAATGGCTAGTAACATATAAGTGATGTCACATAAAATCCTTGAAAATGGCTAGATACATGTAGAAATCAGTGACATCACATAAAATCCTCTATTAAATGGTTAGATACATGTAGAAATCAGTGCTATCACATAAAATCCTCTAATATAGTTAGATACATGTAGAAATCAGTGACATCACATAAAATCCTCTAATATAGTTAAAGATACATGTAAAAATCAGTGACATCACATAAAATCCTCTAATATGGTTAGATACATGTAGAAATCGGTGATATCACATAAAATCCTCTAAAATGGTTAGATACATGTAGAAATCAGTGATATCACATAAAATCCACTAAAATGGTTAGATACATGCGTAGAAATCAGTGACATCACATAAAATCCTCTAACATAGTTAGATACATGTAGAATCCCTCCTTACAGCTATAGATACCATTGATATTATACAGTCAATAAATAAACAAGATTAGAGTAGAAACAACTAAAAACAAGTAGCTTTGACCAGTGATGTAACAGAAACAACCTTTTATAGATGTAAGCATCCCTCTTCATAAGTAATAAGTACTTTTCATATAGAAGTGATTTGATTTGACAGGCCTTTCATAGCCTCTTGAATAAGTAAGATTATCTTTCCCAACTGTTGCTGAAGCTTTAATAATAGAGACAATTCTCAAACAAATGAAATGGTATTTAAACAACACTTTAAAGTGGTACCTGCTTAGGCGACTACCTCCATATCTAACTGTCTTTTCGATTTAAGTGACTAAAATGTAAAATCTACAGTATCATATATCACAGCAATGTAAATTTGAGTCTTGGGTTTATAGTTTAATAGCAAAGTGCCATGAAAGTTAAAACCCATTTTGAAAAATTCCTATGATTCCTGTGAGCAGTGAAAGGAGATCTTGAATGGAAAATGTTATCAAAAGTCCATTATAGCTTGCCAGATACGATCCAATAGGTCTTACAATGCTAGTTAAGTAGAGTGCTCAATACTGTCTACCACTTCTAAAATCTAATAACATGACAAAGGTTTTACAGTTACTTCCTTCTAGAGATCTATATGCTATAGAGTATCATATTTATGAGTATGTTATCCTGTTACTTGGAGCATATATGGTACCAAGTCATTCAAATGATTAGTTCATGCCCGTAATCGAACGGAGCAAGGAATTGTTTCAACTAGCAAATACACAGTGTGAATGATGACTATCCTTGCTCATATCCAAAACAGATTAGAACATTACAAGCTTGAATAATTATTGTTTCACTATAGAACCCAAAAGTTGAGCACTTTAAGAATTTTTCCACCTTGACTCCTAGCAGCTTTGCCAAGAAAATTAGTGCGCATCAGTACACTGTCCGATGGAATCACTGCTAATACCCTGCAAGTAAATTGATTATATATTTATACTGTATCCAAGCTTACCTTGAACTTCAATATATTATGACCATGGGGTATTTTAGCAATTTTGCTTTCTGTTAATGAAATGAGGCACCACATCTGAACCGTTCTCCCAGGATGTACAATCACTCTATACAGTGCTAACGACTGCTTCACAATAAAAGAACTTGATGTGTACACTGACCATCATCAAAAGGAAGTTTGTATCTTATGTAGTCATACCAGTGTAAACTTGCAAGGACAATTAACTGTTTATGAGTATGAGTATGTCCTATGTATAGCTTACTAATAGGTCCAATTTCTGTCTACAACCCAAATATTAAAATCAGTCTTTCTGAGCTTTTGTAATTACACAGGTCTGGCTATGTGGGGACTGTTATGGTTATGCAAATACGTCATAGACCAATAATATTTTTACCATATTATTATGACCTATTATGATAATGAAGGTACTGAATATTCAACATACTGAATAACTCAGTAATTACTTTGGGCAAACTGATGGTTTTCGTAACATATCAAAGTCAGGCAACACTTGGCTACAACTCGTTTCTGCAGGCTGTTAAAGAGTCAGTGGGTCAAAACAGCATTACAGGACAGTGAACCCTTTAATACTGTCCTGACACCGGACTAGCACAGCAACTTTAAAGGATTCCCCCATTCGTGTCACAAGCAGATCAGCCCTCAGATTCTTAGATTAATCAAGTTGTCTTCCTTTTGAACTGCTTCTTTTGTTCTCAAAGTTGAAGAGATTCCTACCCACTGGACAATCAATCTTATAAGTTAATCATTGTGCTAATGTTTGTCTTCAATAATTGATACCTACATGCCAGAAGGAAACTTTGTTTGCTGTGCTACAAACTCCTTCTCTCGACCCTTCAATAAAACTGAACATCTGGCTCATGAATGCACAGTGGGATGAATGAAGAGGAATCTAAATTAATGTTTAAGGATCGTACCATCTTTAATTGCAAATGGCAACAAACCAACTGTGCTGCCCTGCAAAAGGAAACACTGTCTAGACATGAAGTGAAAAGTCATTTTATGTAAATCAAACATTAACAGTCCCAATATTACACGATCCCAGAGGAGGCTGGAAGTTTTTTTCCCATTGTGGACTTTCCAACTCATTACTATGCTGGTGTGTGTGTGCAAAAGCAAGTACAGATCATAAACTGCACAGTCAGGAAAGCTATGAGACCTTTGATATATTTCAGGTTCCTAAATTCTGAAGGCCACACATATTTCCATAAACAAGACTTGTTCATTTGGTATTACATCAAAATGCATAAAATGTAGTGACTTTAATAACCAAAGCCATTTCTTTAATTGCATAATTAAGGTTAGAGTTAATATGTGCTTGATGACATTTTTTAAAAGCCCATTAAGTTTGCAAGTTTTCATGCATCAATATTTTGGTGTTCAAAATATTCAGTTAAAGATATTAAACTTTGCAATACAAGGTATAAGATGATGATTTATTCAACTGTTTATCGTAACCAATATGAGTTTAAAAAAAAGTCTTATCTTTTCATCGATGTTTACATCCCCAATTCAGAGTTGACTTGATGCTCCATGATCTAAATTTCATTAGTAGGTCAATTCCGTGGGGACTCGCGTGACATTTTTACTAACATTCCTCTCTATTTGATATCATTAAACAAATA